>JAKVQU010000031.1:0-105637 GCA_030462985.1 Schwanniomyces sp. yHRVM31
TACTTTACTCGTTGGAGAAATATTGCTAGGATTACCTTGGGGAGCATTTCAGACTTTGACAGTTTCGTATGCTTCTGAGGTTTGTCCAACTGTGTTACGTTACTACTTTACCACTTGGGTTAATGTATGTTGGGGTATTGGTTCGTTAATTGCTACTGCTGTTTTAAAGGGATTATTGAATCTGACAATTGAAAATAAGTATAGAATTCCTTTTGCTTTGCAGTGGATTTGGCCAATACCTATTGCAATAGGAATATATCTTGCTCCGGAATCACCATGGTGGTTGGTAAAGGTTGGCAGATATGACGAAGCTAAGCACTCTCTTTCTAGACTCCTTACTCAAAATCAATATCTTCCTGATAAAGAAGCATTAGCAACTGCTATGGTACACAAAATTAAATTAACTGTGATGAAAGAGCAGGCTGAAAATGAAAGTAGCTCGTATTTCGATTGTTTCAAAAGGCGTGATTTCAGGAGAACCAGAATCGCCTGTATGGTGTGGTTGATTCAGAACTTAACTGGAGCTGCCTTCATGGGGAACTGTACTTATTTCTATGAACAAGCTGGCTTATCGACTTCTAATGCTTTCACATTTGCTGTAGTTCAACCATGCTTAGGAATGCTAAGCACATTGGCTTCTTGGTATATAGTTAAGAAATTTGGTAGACGTGATCTTTATTTCACAGGCATTGTTACCCAGGGTACTCTTTTATTAATTGTGGGAATTTTAGGGACCACACATGGTGCTGGAGCAGCTTGGACAATTGGATCGTTACTTTTAGTGATTACAATTGTTTATGATTTGGGAATAGGTCCTATTTGCTATTGCTTGGTAGTTGAAATTCCTTCTAGTCATTTGAGGACTAAGACGGTCATTTTAGATCGTAATCTCTACAATATTGCTGGAGTGATCAATTCAGTGATTACACCATATATGTTGAATCCCACAGCGTGGAATTGGCAAGCAAAGGCTGGTTTTTTGTGGGCTGGGATTTCTTTCTTATGTGCTGTCTGGACATGGTTCGAACTTCCTGAGACGAAAGATAGAACATTTGCTGAGCTAGACATATTGTTTGAAAAGGGTATTTCTGCCAGAAAATTCAAAACTACTGAGGTTGAAGTCTTTGTAGCGGCAGAAACGATTGAAAAGGTTGGCGATAAGGGTGTGGTAGATATAGCAGAAATTACCAAGCGTGAAGCTTCTCATGTTGAAAAAGTATGATACATTAATTCATAACCTAACAATTTAGTTCCGTTATGTCTGTCTTTAATGATTACTGACATTTATATGTATTTTGTAATCAAACTAAGAGTTTGGAATTTGTTTTATAGTCCGATATTATTAACCGAATTAGATAACGGAGTTTATATACTTATCGAACTTCACTATCATAAACTATTTGAGATTATTCATATCATTACATTTCGTAATGGCGATATTTATATTCCTATTCTCTTTCAAGTTGTCTTATATTCTGAAAATATTACTTCTTTTTCTTCCTCCAAGCTTCTGACCCAGATATCTATAACCTCATTCTTTTTAAGTTGAAATTCTTCCTTCTCTGACTCAGAATAAATATCATCGTGTAAGATATCACGGAATAGTAGATAACATTCTGATTATCATTTATTGTATTCTTTGCCATACTCTGAGTTTAAATAAAAATTTTGAGGAACAATTCGGTATTCACGATTATTTCTCTAACCAAATGTTTTCCATATTGATATATGAAAGAAAATATAGTGAAGATGATCAAATGATTCTACTTGCTGAATAAGATGCAATTTTCCGTTTTATAATGTTTTATCTAATACCATCAGAATCAATTTTTTAAAAAGGTACTTCATTGTTACATTTTCGTTAATTATGAAACATTTCCTCTACAAAGACCTTACCTATGAAGAATAGCAGTAATCTTGATTTTTGGAGGAAGACATTCAAAGCACTTTAGATGATTTGATTGGAGCTAGGCTGAACGTCACCTATACGATCCATAAATCTTATATCATTACGAAAGATTATAAATCTCAATAGGCTAAGTAATCATATCAATATATTCTTAATAATTGGGCTAATTTTAATCAAAGTTAGAACAGATCTGTTACCGATATATCATATACTGAGGAGCAGGTTTCACACCACATATTCAGATAATGCTTGCCTTCTTTAGAATAAGAGATTCAAGGGAGCGAAGTACCATTTTGTGATTAAATTGACAAAGGAACATTATTGTAGGAACGTTTTGAAAGAAGGAATTGTTCAAAGCATAAATGAAACTATGAATGACTCGGCAATTTAAATTTTCAAAAGTATCCAAATTTCTAATATATTAATCTCTCTTGGAAATCAAGTTTGTGTCCGTATATTATCAACGAATAAAGAGATAATAAATCAGGTATCTGATTGAAAATTTAGTGAGTCTCATGCTGAATTTTCAGCATTCTTTTGAGGAAGGCTCTTTCATTTACAATATGAGCGGCAACCAACGAATTAAATACCACTATAACGGCAACTTTTATTGAAATCATCTCTAATGTCTCCTTCAAATATTAGGTACATTTCCACTCCAATTCAATATCTATAAAACTTACTTTGTCGTATCCATTAGTTCAAGTATCTTAAGAATAGCAAAACTTATTTGCATTATGAATATAGAGTCACTATGTCACATATTGACGAAAATAATACAGACAGTTAGTCTGACTATGAACAAAGACTATTATCCACTAACGATAGAACTCATTCTTTCAATCATTGATTTAATCGTATTATTTTCTACTGTAATTCAACAATTCCCTGGTTCTAAAGATATTATCAACTAATAAGTAGATTATTAATGATGTAAATATGGGCCAAGAGATATTTTAGCTCTCCATGGAATATTATTAAAACATAGACAGATGAATAAACATTATATATAAAACAGAAATCTCATTCAAAAACTTTGATTAGTATTGGAACATACTTGAATAATTGGTATTTGCATGGAACTTACATATACAATCCAAGGCTACTTTAAATATAATTCAAGATACATGAGAAAACGGTTACCATATTCGAAGTACTGTACCTTCCTCAATCAGGAAATATAATTCCTTCGTTTACACGAATTTATTATCAAAAGGATGTAAATATATATGAAACATTTCAATTTGAATGGCCTCTTAGCCGGAAGCATTCGAATATTATCCAAAAACTTATCACGAAATCCAGAGTTACACAAAACTGGCATACATAAGAATTTAGCTGTCATAGATTAACATATTAGTTAACACTCAAATAGTAAAGAAATTGTATTTCACAGGTAAATATAAAGATGATATTATTTCAACTGTGCCTATAAGGGATGGGTTCGCTATAAATCCAGTATTATACGATGAAGTAAGGTACAACCATAAACAAAATATCAGAATCTTTTTGGATACTAAATTACTAAAACTTCGCTATTGCGAAGATATAGTAGAAGAACCATCATCTGAAAGATTAATATATAGGAGTAATGCTTCAGTTGGATTAAGCGTTATGGAAGATAGTGGAGCTGTTGTTTATGTTACAAAAGCATTGATGAGAACGAAATTTAAGAAGATGAGTTCTAAGGACTTTATAGCTAGCTTCCTTGCTCCACTTGACAAAGCTATTCAAACAAAAGAAATGAGTTGTAAGCCTTTACAGGAAGAATACAAATAGCCCTTTGATGATTCTAACAATTCCGAACACCAAATACAAACTTACTTTAATGAAGATATTGCAGCTCTACTAAAAAAAGTTTATCGTGATCTTTGTGGAAGCCAATCCCAGTTTCGACAACCTTCTAAGTTTAGACCTCCACTTTATAGACATATGGAGATTCAACCTGATATAGCGCATTTATACAGTTCTACAGTGGCTAGGGACTTTAATTCTCCAGAATATTGTTTTGCCTTAGGTGATTACAAAAAAGGAAATTATAGATTAGGCGAGGGGTTTGAAAATTTATTAAAGGTAATAGAGAATTATAGCTCAAATTATAAGCAATTGAAACTGCAAATGATTCTGGAAGAGCTACCTCTATTGTTTAAATATAGGCAATGGACAAGTGATGTAGTATTTGCCTTGGTTCTAAGGAAATACCTCCTTGATGCTTTTGTTTGCGGAACAGACAGGGTTTTTATATCGGATCATCAAAGTTTCTCTGGGTTTTTTCAATATGAGTTCATTGGTGATCAAATGAAAATTAATTACTATATTATTAATGATCCAGAAACTGTTGCTGATGGAATTACATGAAGAGCTGCAATGGCAGGATTTTTTATAGGGATTTAGCAGATGTGCCTTGCTGTGAACTCATTAAAAAGGTGAAAGTATTAGATCCATTTGCAAATGTAAGTCCTAAATCTAAACTGTCCACATTTCCAGATGTTGAGGATAATCAAAAGAAAAATAGAGGTAATCGAAGGTAATACTATCTGTAGAGTAATATACGATGCTCCGGAATGTTACCCAGGTTTAGGAATTCAGCTTCCATCTAAAGTGTTTGTCAAGTTATACCATTTCTCTACTAAAGAAGAATATTACGACTTGTTTTACAATGAACTTCTAATTAATGAGAAGATTTCAAAGTCACAATATGCTTTCAATTTCCCAAAACTCTTTATTTCTGGTTACTGGAATGGCCTTCACGATCACCTAATGCATATATTTGAATACTTAGGGAAATAATTACCAGTAGAAAGCTGGGACAAAGATAAAGTGTACAGAATAATAATTAAAACGAGAATCAAAGAACTTCATGATTTGGGGATTAGTCATAACGATATTAGCGAGAGCAATATCCCTATTTCAGTGGAAGGTAGTGTTACATTAATAGATTTTGGGATATCAGATTGTGAAAACAATGACGAGTGTAAACTGAAAGATTTTGATAATCTTGATGAGATATTTCAGAAGGGTTGCTATAAATGCCGAAGATAGATAAACCAAAAAGACCAATAAAAATAAATGTTAACGATTACCCTATATACAAAAACAAAATAACGAATTAGGATGAGGGACTGGGCCACAAGAAGGCAAATGGGAATAGCTCCGATAGAATTCCTAAGGACAAAAGAATATTAACTATTTCCTTAACAAACGAAATTGAGAACGAGCTGGATTGGTATCAAGTCAGAGAAACTTACTACTAGAATAACCATGCTAATGACTATTTATGCTTAACAATGAAATAAATTACTGTGCTAGTTATAGATTCATACATATGCATGTATTCCTCTTATGGTACTGTTAAGATTATACACGTCTAAAACCACTTACAAGCAATTGACAATCAAGATTTTACAAGGGGGCCTTGAATCTTTTAGAACTGATGTTACCTCCATCTCACCGCATTTTATAAACTCGTTCATATTAATATTTTCAAGTTCCCATTAAGAGCTTACCATTTGTGGAATACTATGCGGCGATTAAAATACAGCTGTACTAATAATGAATTAAGTCCATTTAACACGTTAATATTCAAGTGCTGTCTCGCTTGTCTTACAATTGATAGATACAGTGATGTTGTTTTGAGTTTAGCTGAAATTGTACAATATATAACTTCAATGTATTTAATGTACACGGAGGTGCGCAATGCTCTAGTTTTCTACTAGAAAATCTAGCTAAAGATATCGAAAGTAGTAATAAGTTTGGAAATCCAAAAGACGACTTTTCTAAGGATGAATTGTCGAGCGAGCTAAAAAAATAGCCTGTATTTGTATGAGTAAGCAGTTCTACGATATAGTCGTAGCAATATATTGCTGTTAAAATATAATTGGAAAAACATAATCAGAAAAAATTAGCTGAAATGTAATACCAAACATCCATAAAATCTAAATAGCCATAGATTACTAATAAGCAAATTATTAAAACAAAGAGATAAAAAAAGGTAGCGCCGCCCGGTTTCGATCCGGGGACATCAGGGTTATGAGCCCTGCGCGCTTCCACTGCGCCACGGCGCTATACCTTGTCATTTTGTAAGAGTTCTACTCTTTATAGACGTGTTACTTATATTATATATAATGTCTAATCCCCCTTCATATCAAGTTGGTCACCTAGATATGAATACTTAAATACTATTCCAAATAGCATTACTCCTCATAGCAATCTTCCATAATGTTCCATAATGCCTCAATGTCATTCATATTCATTCATCGTATATTCATTCTTATTATTCATAACTTTATCTCTCATTAGGCATCTTAATCACATGTCATATCACATTCTATGTCATGTGCTTAATACAATCTTGATCTCTAACACATTTGTAAGAATATGAAGCTGTATTAAGCTTGAAATAACTACTAATAACCAATAAGATCTATATATCTAACATATCGGTAAAGTATAACCAACGATATGAACGACGATTGGTCACGGATATATTTAGGTCCGATTCAATTAACAATTGAACCAATAGATTAAAAGAATCCATTATTAACAATGATAAGTTGTTACCAGGATATCGGAAATGCCTTTCAGATATTCCAGTTTGAAACACACCGAAAAACTATATGAAGATGTTACACTTCCCTAATCTTGTAGCTCAATTAACAAGGGAGTTTGACTAGTAAATACTTCGCTAGTCTCTATATTCAATACACATTATACGATTATCTTATTGGAACTGACTTCCTTGCAGTCCCTAACATAAGGATATCATCCTAATATCTTGTTGTTATGTGCTATAGCACACACTATATATTCACATGTGATGCAAATATCGTAATTGACTAACGTAATCTATTTAATGATGATGCAATAAGCCAAATCTCAAATTCGACCTCAAACGGTACCCGGACCATGTATTCAGTAAAACCTAGCACATTTGGTAGGATATGCAAATGCAATATAGTAACAATATCTGAGTTTGTTGTCATTTGTAAACGGAAAAACAAAAGCTCAATTATGAAAAGACGTTAGTCTATCTATCTCTTGCAGGAGAAAGTGACTTAAAGCATCACATATCGTGATAAATACATCTAATATAAATCATCAGCAGCCCAAATATAGTCCATAAGAAAGTCAGAGTAGTAATTGCCAAAATTCTACATCGATGAGTTTATCAAACTTTTTTCCCGCCTGGCGAAAAACTCCAACCAAGGTGAACTCAAAATGTTGGTGAAGCTTCTGGCTAGCTTCATTTGGAAGAGAGATAACACCTATAAGGGAATTAATTCCAATCTTTTTGGACTCCAGAATCAAGTAAGCATATAATTTACGTCCAATACCTTCACCAGTGCATTCTCTGTCAATGTATATACTAGTTTCCAAGGTTATGTCATATGCACTTCTACCTCTCCAGTTGTTGATGTATGCAAATCCTTTGATTTTTCTCTCCTCTTCGTATACGATATAGGGATATCTTTTAATCTTTATTTGCTTAATTCGTTCTGCGATATCATGGGCGGTTGCTATTTGTTTTTCAAATGTAACAATTGTCTCCTCTACGTAGTAGTTGTAGATATTAGCAATACTTTCAGAATCTGAAATATTGGCCTCTCTAATCATTGTCACTTACTGATTATTTTACTAAGTCAAAAATTGTTCAAAATGGTCTATGTTAAGTAGAATAGCCTTGCTTATGTAAGCTCTTATTGACTAATTACCCCTCAATGATGATGCAAGAATTGGTTTTTCGTTACCACTTTCATAGAACTCAATATGAAATGAAAATTATATTACAAAATGGAGCAAAAGGTATTAATGTATATGTATGATGAAGGGCTACGATATTAGCAAATTAGATATAGAAGATGTTTCTGAAACTGCTAAATTTAACCTTTAACAGCTGATAGAAAGAGTTATTGTCAAAAAAATATGAAGATGTACAAAATGATATAATAAATAAGAAAAAATATGCAAGAGTACAAAATAGTATCGATACTTTTAGTAGACATTATAGACTTAAAAAAGATAAAGATAAAGTGAATGAGATAGTAAAATTATATGTAGAGATAGCCGAACCACTAAGAGAAATATATTTAGGTATGAAATTTCATGTTGAATACTCATGTGATTGTGATCTAAGAGAATGAAAATCTATATATTTTATATAAATACGCACGTAGAAAAGATTATATATTCCTCACATGTAAAATATTGCAGAATAGATGATATAGAAAAATTAAAACTAATAGTATTACATACTCATAAACGCTATTAAAAACCTATTATTTTTTTAATGAAAAATTGTAAGCTTAACCTATTTTATATAAAAAAAAAAGGAAATTCTATAATATATAATGCTTTTATATTATCAAAAATCTTTTGTTTTCCACTAATGATACATCTAAATCAAATTCATCAACAGCGATCTTAGGTTTGCTCAAACCTTTCCGTTTGAATTCAATGATCTCTGCCTATTTTCTACTCCACACTTGCAACGAAAACTGCTAATCAGACTGTTAGCATTTAAGTTAGTGGATAGATCACTCTGAGATATTCTTAATTCCTTGTTTTCTTCTTGATTAAATAAGGCGATGCCTTCCGAACCAGTACTATAACTACTAATATGAAGTTACACACCTTTCAAAACATAACGTCTCCAAGCTTCGGGCCATTTTGTTGCTGATTAACATACTGATGATCCCATCAAACTAGTCAGAATATGCCAGGAAACCCCGTGTCCCATATTCTAAGTACCTTTATTCCAGTTGTTGATATTAGCACCGGGGGTAGGCTCAACTTGATCGGGAGATTAGCCTTTCTATACTTCTGCACATTATGTTCCCTTTTATCAGCTAAAATCTTATAAGTATTCTAATGGTGCCATCTTTAGTTAATTCTGCTTAGCTAAAAATGAAACCAAGATGTCTTAAAGCAGGGGTATAAAAAAATGGCTTGGCCCCCTAGGAATTTCACTTTCTTCAAAAAATTCACCAATTTCCTATTGAAAGCCATCTGGGAAAGAATGGCTTTAATGATAATTCAAGAATACCTCTAATTTAGCTGCTATTATCATGGAATATCTTGACTTTTCAAGCTATAGTGTCTCCTTTGATGTTCCTGTAACTGGGCTCAATTATATTCCAGCTAACTTGAATTTTCTGATACTCATTTTTATAAACGTTATTTAGTATACGATAATACATGGTATACCAATGTTCTCATTATTTATCATACGTTGTGAATGGTACCTATCTAGTTCATTTTATAACGCAAGTATTTTTATACACTCTATAGTTATCATTAGACTGGCCAATTTGCAAATCTTTTCCGGTTTGTTGGGGTCTTCTGACTTAATAGAGTAATCTGGTAATTACTCAGGTTTAAACATGAATTATATTATCTAATTCTGCGTTAAGAGGTTATTTGAGATCTTGTTTTAATATAGTAATTTATATTATTACAGTCACAAGGTACTGTGACTCGCTCTTCTAACTATCTATAAAAAGTAGCCATACTTACACATCAAAGTTAGATAAAAATTACATTTATTTTTCAACTAAGCAGGACCAGCCAATGAGCCAAGTCATGGGTTATCTATTCCATAGGTCGGCTCATTTTCATATTGCCTAAGGCGTCATTTATCCACGATGACTTCATAAGATATTCTCTTGCACTTCGTAAGAGCTTCATTATTTTGCATCAATATAGTTACGTTTTAGAGTCACGTGATATTGGTCGCATGAAATAAATTTATATTTCACCACATAATGTCGTTTTATAGGTCATGTGTTATCCCCGGATATCATATCTTAAGCTGGAATACCAACACCTCCTTATATACTTTTTCAATCTATAGCTACTCTTCATCATGAAACATACACATAAACAATATAGATGGCCATTAGTTCCTCCTTAGGCACTATAATTATGGCTCTGAAACAATTGTTTCACAAAACCAACGCGTTTACAATTCATGCCTTATCCCCGGATATCTTCTCCTAAGGTGGAACACAACTGTAGAGGTATACATTGTAGATCATTATAGAGCGCATAATATAAATTCTCGGAAATAAGTCCCAGTGGCCGAGTGGTTAAGGCGACGCCCTGCTATTATCTAGTGGTTTAGGCGTTGGGTTTTACCTGCGCAGGTTCGAATCCTGTCTGTGACGTTATATTTTTCTTATCAATCATACTTGATAAAAACTTAATTTATTTTTATAGATCTAAGATTTCTCTATTAAAAACCTTCACTTAATTACGATATTAACTTAAAACTTTAACTCATATTAGCTATCAAGAAAATTATATACAAAAGTAGATGTATTATAATTACAATCAATTATTAAAGATAATTGTTATTCCCAAGTTAGAGCTCATCTTGATTTTGTTTATCTTTCATTAATTGAGATTCCCTTGAAATTCTTTCTTCTTCCATAACCTCGTGCAAATTTCTGAAATGGAAAAAAAATATAAAGGCTGTTACAAAACCAATGATACCCATTGCACTAAATGGCCATATTAAATGAGGATCTACTAAGGTCGAAGTCAAAGCTTCTGATATGGCGGCAGATATAGCAGACATAAAGAGAAATATTGCCATAACAAGACCTTTCATACTTTGAGGAGACCTAGTATATGCTAATTCATATCCCGTAGTCATTGCAAAACACTCGCCTGAGGCTTGTAGAACGTATAAAGAAACATCTTTCCAAGCACTAAGGGGTGATACGTTCTCGCAGTTAGTAGCATAATAGCCACAGGGTGAGGTCTGATAAACTTGGTATTGGATAACAGCGCCTGCAACTTGTGAAATAGCAGCCAAAATAAATCCAAAAAATATTCTTTGGATAGGTCTGAATTCAATTTTAAATCTTCTTAAAGTTGGATACACCAATGTATCTAAGATCGGAATTAGAATAATTATTGTCAAGGGATTGAAGTTATTGAATAAATCGTTAGGAACTCCTTCAGTTGTCATAGAACCAGCTTGCGAAGTTTGAACTGAGCCAATACCACCATCATTAATAAGGAAGATTGGATAATATAAAAATATCTTACAAGAGTTCACTGTTTGTTTAATATCGAGGACCCATGGATCATCCCAAGTTATTGGTGATCTTTTTTTTTCCTTGTAAAAGAGCTCACCTCTCTCCATCATTTTTGACGGCTTAGCGTATTCCCAAAAAGTTCCATCTCTTATTCTCCTTAACCAGTTGCCTCTTAAACTGACATTTAGTATCCTCCAACTATTTATTATGATTGTTTCTGCTGGATTCTTTACAACTAACTTTTTGTGTAAATAATAAAATATGAATGGAAGAAACATATAAATTACCGTAGGAAAAAAAAATGCTAACCAAAATCCAATTCTTCTTTCAGCATATGAAGCAGCTAACTGAAAGAAAGCGCCAATATTTATTGCCCAATAAAATACTAGAGTTATTCTTTGTAACGACTTTTGCCTGTCTAATATCACCAGCTCGCCAGATGGTAAGATCTTGACCAAATCAGTTTCATATGGGTATTGGTCCATTAATAAGGGTAATAAATTTGGCTTAATAAAACCAGTTCCAAAAGCTAGAGTTATGATACCAAAAACAGTAGGAACAATAGCATGTCCTTTTGAAATAACTGTCGGGATTGCTGCTACGACAAATAAGACATGTGAGATAAACCCAGCAAAAACACCTATCCAAATAGCCTTTAACTTTCCTAGCTTTGCATCCGCAATAAATCCACCATATAGAGGAACAAGATAAGCAAGAAAAGTTAAGAGTAAAGTTAGGGCAGATGCTGTCTGTAATCCCATATTTAAGGCACCAGCTGATTCACTCAGTGTATCACTTATAGGTGCCCCAGTCTTGCTTCCGTGTGGCATAGGTCTTTGAATCCAATTAGTTAAAACGGCAGTGACAGAGTAATATGAAGCTCTTTCTGCTAATTCAGCCAAACAAATTAAATATGAGGAGTACAGAAGACGGCACAAGACTTTTCTAAGTGATTTATTTTCATCCGAAGTCGGCTGTCTTAAACCATTAGGATTATATTCATCTACAAAAACGGTAGAGTATACATAATCAATATCTTCATTATATAAAGATTCAATAGTTTTTTCGTTCAATATTATTGCCTTCTCTCCTGTTTGTTTCTCCGATATACCGCTGATACTAGGCATTGTAAAGTTTAAGTATTCTAAAAATTTAATTGAATATCAGGAGAAAGTTGTTAATTTATACTACAAGAATATGGAATATATCTAGTTCTAATCATGATAATGAGATTTCAGTATAACTTCATGTATCACACAAATTCGGACATTTCATCAGTATACCTTAAGATAACGAATTATGCATATAAATTTCGCAACAATGGAATTGCCGCCCCGCTTGATCAAAAGGCATTCCCGGATGCAAAGCCTGAAAAATAGGCGATTTAGCTATTATGATAAGAATATTGTTGTACATAGTAACGCATTTCATATTTGATTAATTTGAAATATAATTTCGTGATCAATATTATATTACAATTGCTTGAGTTTGGATCACATCTATTGAACATCATACATAAGTTGCAAATTGTTTGACTAACGTTAATTAAAGCCAATTACAGCTACTGATGGGATGCTGTATGTTCTAAGAAACGAATTGGATTTGGTTTAAACATGGCTATAAGCTTAATCTAATGATGCCGCACATTAGTGAGGTGTGAGGTGACAAGAAAACTGTGTGATATTATTGATCAAGTTGTATGAACGATAACACTAAAGAAGTAATGGGATATATTTGGCACACCTAGTCTGCTCATGATAATGTAATTATCATTATTCTGTACTTATATAAAATATAAAATAAACGAAGAAAATTATTCTTGTAGACTTCATTCAAAAAAAGATCTAAACTTGAATTATCAAAAGGCGATATTGGTGGTGTTCCAGTAACGACATGAAATTCGTATGTTCACGTGATATCTTTAGCATATTTTACTACCTGGGGTACTCCACCTGATCCAATTAAAGTGAACTGTAATGAACAACCTCCTAGTTGGCTATATAAGACGTAAAACGCCTTAGACATACATCCAATAGGACTGCATTATGTTATTGCGGAAAAAGGAGAAACTTTAAAAATAACGTCACAGACAGGATTCGAACCTGCGCAGGTAAAACCCAACGCCTAAACCACTAGATAATAGCAGGGCGTCGCCTTAACCACTCGGCCACTGGGACTTATTTCCTATTTAGTAAAAATCCTCATATTGGAAACCCAAACCTGGAAAAGATTTCATTAACAGTATTTATTAGAGACTTTGTTTCAATATAATAATTTATATTAATTTCGGGAACAATTGTAATGTGAATTGCTCAACTAACTATACTAACTATATTAACTATACTAACCATTTATGAAATGTAGCTCTATTTATACTTCGAACTTAGATAAACTTTCATTCATTTTTTCAACTAAGCCAGGCTAGGTGATGAGTTGAGTCATAGGTTAACTATTCCATTGGTCAGTTCATCTTTGTAATGCTGTAGGCGTCGCCTATCCTTGATGGCTTCATAAATTATTCAACTGTTAAGAGCTTCATTCTTTTGCATGGAGAGATTTAGTGTCGCGTGATATAGGTCGGATGAAGTAATAAATACATTTCATCACACGATATCGTGTTTTGTAAGTCATGTGTTATCCCCGTATATCGTATCCTTAAGCTGGAACACCAACATTTTAATTATATTGGAGAAGATGTGTTCTTACTTAAACTAACTAATTACAGGTATAGATATAGCCTATATTTTCTAATAGGTAATCTCGAGTAGAGATTGTAAGTTCAAGCTTAATAATTATACTATTCTGTTCGTTGATTCACTCACAAATGATATCATGCTCAACTTTATTTATTTCTAGAACATCAATAATTCATTTTAAATAATTATCGTAAGATTATTTAAAACATAAGCATATGGACTAAAATAAGTAACAGGGTTTCACTAGTATCCTCAGGTAAATGTAGTTTAAGAGGTTTTTAAAATAATTTTATAGTTACACAAACCCCACGACGATATCTTTATTTGATACATATATCTGAAGCAACAACGAAATGTTTCAGAAGATGTCATAGTATACATGAATAAAAGGAAATGACTAAATGGATGGCTAACATATGAGTGAACTTATCAATAAGGCCATCTTCGTTAAAAAGAAACGCTGTATAAATAAGAGAGAATCATAAAGAGTAAGTAAGGATTATTCTATAACATTTATATTTGAATTTTAGAACTAAGCTCTAAAGAAAAATTTAAGTAATCGCATGTACAGGCTTTGAATTCATTCTCTCGTTGGAGGGATAATATATTTCACGTAAACTTGATACAGTAAACAGCTTCTGAAATATAACGCGTAATATTGTAATAAAATATTACTCCAACTTAATCCATTAGGATAAATCTGCATGTTCAAATTATACACATTCAGGAATCATATATTTGCAATATTTCATTCGGTTTAGAGTTTTTATATCATAAGCTTTCTATCTTATATTAGTCAAGGTTGGTGATAAAACTTGTGGCTTATTTATAGAGCAAAGTTTGCTTTGTATAAGCTTTCTTAAATTTTGTATTGATCTAACATCAAAGGACCTTACTTAAGAAAAAGAGTATCAAGCATCATAAAGATCAAATTCTTCTCCACCCTTAAAAAGGACAGCTATAGAATATGGATTGAACCAAGACTAATTCTTTCTAGAAGGTATTGCTAGTTTTCAAAATGGTACTCTAAATTGTAATATCAGACAGCTTCAAGATCTACTAGGAGGAATCAATTTGAAAGAGCAAATTTTATTTTTTGAACTGAATTTACACATAAAAAGAAAAGTAGTATACTTAGAACATACGAACATTACACCCATCCATTAACCGAATCGTCGCATTGGAAACAAGCCTTGGAGGATATACCTGATTATGAGAAAACAAATTGGGGAATTCCTGTGCTATACGAATTGTTAGATAGGACGCTTCTGCTAGTGCAAATTGTTGTCCTAAGCAAATTCTAGGACCGCTACTAAAAGGCATAAATGCCCATCCAACGCTCTTTAGAAATTCCCATCTTTCTGGCCTGAAAGAATCTGAATCATCACCATAATATTCTTTAGATCTGTGACAACTATAAATTGAGAGACCAACTGTCAGTCCTTTCTTCACAAAAATAGGATCTTCTTGATTTTGGCCACCACCCTTCGGTAATGCCAAGTCTCTTTTGGCTACTCTCATATTTGCAGGAACAGGTGGATACAATCTCAATGCCTCGTTGATCACCCATTTTAGATAATTGCATCTTTTCATATTTTCAAATGTTATATTATCAAAATTAATTTCATCATCCTTTCCAAACGAATTATATATTTCTGTCTTTAATTTTTCCCAAATATCACTATTCCTAGATAATTCAAAGAATAAAAACGATAGAAGGCTGGCTGTTGTGTTACGACCGGCTAACATAATACTTAGAGATTCATCCTCCAATACAGACCTATTCCTTGTTTCTTTGACCAACTCATTCAAGAAAATGTAGTTTCCACCCGACTTTGAATGTAATTCTTCCGGTGTTAACTTTAGTACCTTGTCTACATAATATGAAGCAAGTCTTCTTACCTTCTTGTTCGCCTCCCTAAATTCTCTGTTATCCACCAAGAAATAAAAATCCAGGGCGAGAAGTCTCAACATCATATATTCTTGTGAAACTCCAAATGACTTTTCAAAGCCTTCTTCAATTTCCCCAACTGGAGAATCTTCTCCGCAATATTTGACCAGTAATGATCCTAATGACTCCCCAAATAAGAATTCAGTTGAAGCATCTAGTGTTAAATAATGAAAGATAGGTTGGATATCAAAAACTTCTCCTTTGAACATTTTAATAACTTTGAAGAAAGTCTGAATATGTGGTTCTAAGTATTTTACACGAACAATCTGCTCTCTCATGAATTGTGGTCTAAGCATTGTTCTTGAATGTTTCCATCTCTCACCTTCCGAAGCAAAAATTCCATTTCCCAATAAAGGAGCAAAGCACTTGGGTCTTCTTCCGACACTGAAATCATCAAATTGAGTCGCAACTACTGCTTTAATATTATCTGGGTTTTTTGTTAAAACAACAGTCTTTCCTAGAACTGACGAACTTAATGTATGTACTCCATTTTCAACAAACTTTTGTTTCATATATTCAGGAACCTTTCCTTCCTTCTTTATAGTTAAAATTTTATAAACTTCTTGTAACTCCTGTAATATCGACCTTTTTTCACATGGAATAGAAGCACAATGCCATTTTTTTGATAACTTTCTTCTATAATAAGCCAAATAAACGTAATAAAATACCCAAGCTACTACTAGCGGAGCAATCACTTTTAATAGAATACTATGATTATCAAGAATCATAGCAAAAAGTCGGTAACGGTAAATTTATCTATCTATATTAGTATTAGTGGGTTATATATGTATAAACTTATACTTTTTCATGTGATAATCTCTATTCAATAATCATCTACATATAAAAAACAAATGAACTACAAGTAGCGGAAGCAACTTAGTATAAAGTTACTAGTCATGTACAAATCGGACTTACCATCCCCTCCTTCAAATGCCATTGTGAGCGATAATTGAAATGTTGAACCCCCTGTAAAATACTCGCATACTACCGTTATCGAAAGGTCATCCAGAACTTATCTCGGTCTCGGTCTACAGCCAACTCATCCTTTACTTATCCTTTTGTGATTATTTTATTTATAGAAAAAAATACGAGAACTACGTTTGAAGAAAGATTTGTAGGCCGTGCTCGAAATTACTTGATGTAAGGTTTTCCATGTGAACAAATAAATGTGGCTTGGAACTCAGAGAATTTGTATTGAAGACCAAAGAGTCTTAGAAAGTTAAGAAAGAAAATAAAGACATAGTTAGATATGACTATCGTTTAAGATATGTTCCTGCAAATATAATTTGGACTTAGACAGGAAACTTCCTGAAAATAAATACATTAATTCGCAAAAGATGTCAACCTTTTTCTCGATAATTCCAATTGACAAAATGTTTAAATCTAGCCACACAGGGATAAGTTTATACGTATCCGAATGTTTTAATTATCTAATTGACGATAATAGAATTGGTTACACGTTTATATTTGTTTGCCTTATAGATATATTATTTGCCTTAAAAGTTGCCTCTTCCTGATGAAATTTACATTGGCAGCGATAACCATAGCATGTTGTTATCTATTTTTTGACTCGTATAGTACTCAGGTTTGTGTTGCATGCAATTTAATCTTTGGATTATTATTTGGCCATCTTGGAGGAAATATTTTCTGGAAAAAGATTGTAGCTACGTTTTTTTCAGCTAAACAAGTTAAAGAAAACCTCTACGATATTTACTCAAATTGTCGAAGAGACGTTAATGGTAATGTTAATTGGGAAATATGTTCCAGTTCAGTATTAGATTCTATTATCGGTACTGGATTAGCAATTTGTGGATACAAGATAGGAGGAAATTGGAATGAAAGATATAGTCAATACGCTAATTAATCCAGATTATATCCCAAGGTTATTTCAAGGCATGGTCTTGCGTATAAAATCATTAACCAATATATCTAAGTTTGTATATTGCCTGTGATTTAGAAATTTGCTTATTATCAAATACCTTGCATCAAAAAATAATTCTACATACTGGCTGTTCATTTCAGTAGTTTAAGACAGTTTTCAGTATCCGGTTTCTTTGTTCTCCTTTGATTATAAAGGACAATGCAAAACTATTAACTAATTAATATATTTCTTAAACTGTTTCTAGAGCTAATGCAAACGTATTTATTGAGCATATTGATATTTATTTTAAATAATGGCTGGTGCTTCTTTCGACCGATTATATCGGCATTTTGTAACCAGAAGAAGAAAAATTTATACAAAACTTTGATGCTAGAACTTAGATATGGCGTAAAGGGATATTTGAGCAATCTAGCAAAATAAATCCAAGCACTGAAGTTTATGTTTCTAAATATACGTATCATTTTTCACCCCTATTTCTTATTTATTCGCCTTTACAAAGAATACTCAGATGGTTATGTAATAAACGGATTATATGATTGAAGTAGAGAGATGTTAATCTACATGTACTTCTTATTCAATATCTTGTAGCATTCGGTCAGAAGTATTCGTGAACACTTAATCACTTAATCACTTAATCACTTAATCATACAAATTTTAATTTAGGAAATCTGGATTCTTATAGATTTCAAATTCAAAGTCAGGTTGGAAATCAGCATATAAAGTTTCTGGATCAGCTTCCATATTGCTTGTATAGGTTGCTTCTTCCTCTCCGATAAATTTCTTCAATTTTCCTTCATTTTGTGCAGCATCTGCTAACAACTGGGCCTGGCAAGTCCTTTCCATCAAAGTAAATAAGCGAGCCGCTTCATCAACAGTAGATCCAACAGTAAGTAGACCATGATTTTGCAAGATTGCAGCGTTACTATTACTACCGAGAGCAGCTGCGATAGCTTTACCCTCCTCAGCTTCAAGTGCAACTCCTCCAAAATCTTCATATACTGCTTGATTATTGTAAAAGGCACAAGCATCTTGGTTTATCATTTCAAGCTTCCTTCCAAATGCTGAATATGCCTTGCCATAGATAGAGTGTGTATGGCAAGCAGCGTTTATATTAGGCCTGGCTCTGTGTAGAGCAGAATGGATGGCAAAACCTGCAGCATTAATAGCAGCTTGATTGCCATCTGGTAATATATTACCTTGTTCATCAACATGAACTAAATCGCTAGCTTTAATAAGGCCAAAATGTTTACCTAAAGGATTAATCCAGAATGTGTTTGGATCCACTGGATCTCTTACTGAGATATGGCCAGCAGAACCCTCGGTGAAATCTCTTCTGGCAAATATCCTGAATGCACCAGCAGTATGTTTTTTTAACCATTCACGCTCCTCGTGCTTATCTTCAAATTTAGGAATAGGGTATGGGTGTGGCAATCCATACGCAATGTTATGAGATCCTCTTTCAGTAATCGTATAATTTCTAGAGGTTGTTGGTATAACAGTCTGTGGGATACTGACAACTTCCTGAGTTGTTTGAGCTATAGTCGTAGACATTATATAAGTTGAAAATAAATGACTTTTTAATCCATCACGATAACGCAATCATAGCTTTTTATATATGAAATAATTCATGTCGCTACCTTCTTAAAAAGGTAAAACCGGATTTTAGGAAACTCGGAATAAACTACCTTATATTGACGTAATCAAGATTTG
Organism: Schwanniomyces sp. yHRVM31; assembly: GCA_030462985.1. NCBI lineage: Eukaryota > Fungi > Ascomycota > Pichiomycetes > Serinales > Debaryomycetaceae > Schwanniomyces > Schwanniomyces sp. yHRVM31. The sequence continues at coordinate 19,190 of JAKVQU010000031.1, forward strand.
GTATCATTAATTCCGCTTTTGTTGTCAAGTTCGATGTGATATTACAGTAAAATAGAATTATTGACATGAATTAATACTAAATAGAATAGTTACTATAAAAAGCAATTAAGGTAAATAGTTAATAAATCTATATTTAATCATTTCAAATAATTTAGCATATTAATAGGGTTTTCCAGGGTTGGAATAGGACGCACCTCAGGTAAATTGAGCAATTTTTTTGATTCCATGGTAAGGTATTGTTTTACTTTTAGTAATTCATAAACTGCTGTTAAGAATGGGGTATTGACCCCATTTTTTGCAGCTATTTTAAGAGGGTTTCCAACAATTATTTCAACTTCAATATAGTTCCCCTTTTTTATATCGACCAACATGGATGGCTCATACCAGTTTTGCCCATCAGATCTTATCATAAATTCCTTTATAGATTCATCTAATACAATGTCTTCAGATTTAGCAGTTGCAATGATTTCATCCATTACCAGATTAACAATTGTCGCAGTAGTTCCAAAAATCTCAAGTCGAGCCACATCAGTACCAGTTAAAGCACATATCGAGTTTAATGCTGCATTATATATTAATTTCCTCCATCTTGTATATCTTACACTTGAGTCATATTTACAATCAATAAACTTGTTATCATATAAATCGATAAATCTTCGAGCTGCGTCTTCCTGAACTTTTTCTGGTAAAGCATTGTTCTTGAAGTATCCTACTAATAAGATATCTGGGCCCTCATGATTAATGGTTCCATTATAGTTCGTAGAAGAAATCATGGATGTTCCACTCAACACAATGTTATCAGGGTACATTTCTAATATTGGTACCTCGATGTCTATACCATTTTGTATTAGTACGATTATAGAATGGCGGGGGGTGACAACTGGTTTTATCAAATCTGTAATTTTAAGAACTTCAGGAACATTTTTGGTTGATACTACTATGAAATCGTATGGACAATTTTTCTTAGCATCATCCACAGATTTAACTATATGTGTGGAACGAAAATTCAAAATTTTACCATAATCACAAGAATCGATGGTAAAGCCTTCATTAACTATTTGCTCGTAATCCGATCGAATGACAGATGTGACTTCAGACTTATGTTCAAATTCCAAAGCATAAGCTGCCATTGTTCCAACACCTCCTGATCCAATTAATAATATTTTGGGGGTCATTTCACTTCGTAATTATGTGATTACCTTTCTGAAGCATCTAACAAATTATTGTAGAATTGTCGCTTTATATATTGATCTAATGATTCCAAATTAGGAAGTTGGCGCAACACAATATTTTTAAATGAGACGAAATAGTGAGCTACATTATAAAAATTACGGAATTTTTAAAAATTGTTATAATGATTCAAAGTTATGGCACATTTAGCACACTTCTCTCGTAACTCTATTAATAAGTATATCATCTAGTATGTCACTTATTTCATACAAAAATCTGATATTCATAGATACCTTTACTTTTCCTTTAGCTACGAAATGTAATGCCTCATATATCGGTGCCAATTCATCTGCGAACCTTCACAGTTACTCCTTCAAAAATAAGTGTGGTAGACGGAAAGCTTCCCTTTATATCTTTACCGCTAACATACTAGAGCTTATAAACGTTACACTTTGACAGTATCTGCTACTCTTTACTTGGTAAATTCCATACCTTCTCAACTTCTCTGAAGATTAACTAAATATTCGGTACTTAGTTTCTTAGTAATTTTTTTTATCTTCACTAGTAAAAATTGCAATTACTATTATTCCTATAATATTCTGTATTTCCAAACAACCTACTTCACCTCCTCCGCCAGTAAGAACATAATAATTAGTAGCACTTTTTCCAGAAGTCTTCAACGGCTTGCAATCAGTGACATCACCACATAGGATAGGTGCGCCACTGGCCATTGGTAAAACCTGGGGCAATGGAATCCATAAGATTCTTTAATAAATACATAATGTTGCCAAGTAGTATTTATATGGTTATCATAATAAGCAAAATCTGATATAATGACTCCCCACCGGTAGAGTAACTTTCTTCGTTCTTTGGCCATGCAGCACTACACAACCTGACGACAGGAAATATCACAAGCCGTAATATTAGCCCCAGTAGCCTGCCCAATAAATAAAAAAACGTCACTCTGACATACTCATTAATATGCGAATGCATGAAGTTCCCCAATGTTCTAACTTCGGAAGAGGCCATTTTCAATCTTCTAATTTGGTGAGTCCATATTATGAACCCCTATTGCCTTTCGAAGCTTAGTAATGCCAATTTTACCAGTGTCTTTCATCATTGATTAATGGTAAATATATACCGAAAAATGTTCACGGAAACTCTACTTATCTTTGGCTTCGATTTTCAGATCTACCTCAATTCAGCAAATGAGATTAGTTAAGTGTTATGTTGTTAACTCGAACTAAACTGTAAAGTCAATTTTCTACATTATTTTTAGTTACGTAACCAAACTTATTAAGGTTTGTGATAATAATTAATACTACTGGCTGAGTAAAATAGTTGTATAACCAATGAATGGAAATTCTGAGGTTGCGGTCAGCTATTATCAAATTTTATAGTAGATTGATAATTATTTCATATTATGCGTGGATAATGCACGTTTTGTCTGTGAATTTGTCTGTGAAATTTAACATTCACACCTAAGACATATGCCTACTAAATTTAAACTTTCATTTTGCTATGACATTTCAGCTTTGTACCGAGGATAAAGTGAATTCTTATAATACCTTTTAGAAAACCCCACCATCATATGCTAAGAAGCCTCTATTTTTTTTGGATGTAATCTTAACATATTCAGAAAGGCCACCTTCTAGCTTCATTAATTTTTTATTATCAATAGTGTACACTTCTTGAACTATTTGTGAAAGGAAATACTCATCGTGAGAGGAAATAATTACTGCTCCTTTGTAATTCTTTAAAACTTGAATCAATGATTCAATCGACATCATATCTAAGTGATTTGTAGGTTCATCAAGAATCAAAATGTGGGGAGAAGATCCGAAGAAGTTAAGAGCAAATTCCACCCTCGCTAACTCTACTCCACTTAAGGATGAAATTGGATTGATTGCAGTATTATTCCTAATACCAAACATCCCTAAATGTCCACGATATTCACCTTCCTTTCTATCGGGATAGCGTTCAAGTAAAATAGAGACTGGGGTCGACTCAGGAGAATACTTAGTAATAAACTCTTCCGCATTATGTTGTGCGAATGTTCCTATTTTTGCATTTCCTGGCCACTGAATAGTTCCAACAGTTGGCTTGAGTTCACCATTTAAGATATTCATCAAGGTGGATTTACCTTGACCATTTGCCCCTACTATTCCAATTCTAGAACGCTGAGATACACTCATAGTAGCTCCCGTGAACACATATTTCAGGGACTTAGGATATCTAAATGCAACTTGGTTTAATAAAATTAATTCACCTTGATATCGTAAAGTGTAGGGCTCGTCTACTTTCCAAACATCTGGAGTCAACTCTTTCTCAACAACAATTTCATCTCTAATGGTATTATGGAAACCAGCACGATCTCTATTAAGTTTAAAACGATGGCCCTTTTCATTAACATCCATACCCAACCTATCTAATTTTTTCCTTTTAGAAGCTGATGTTGACATTTTCTTGTCGTCACCACTTTTCTTAGCCATTGAAATACTTTTTTCTATACTTTTTACTGCAGCTTCCTTTTTTTTGTCAATGGCTTCAGCTTTACTCTTGAGAAATGCTTGTTTTTCATGAAAATCTTCTACGTATTCGTCATAATTTCCTTTGTGATATCCTAATGATTTATCCTTTAGAACGATGATTTCCTCAGCAACAGCATTAAGGAATGATCTGTTATGGGATACAATCAAAAGAGTGGTATTCTCTAAACGTGATAGATATTTTTGTAGCCATAAAATAGTAGGGAAATCTAAATGGTTAGTTGGCTCATCAAGCAATAGTAAATCAGGCTTAATAAGCAATGCAGATGCCAAGGAAGCCCTAATTCTCCAACCACCAGAGAGGAGCTTTGCGGGAGAGGTTTGCATCTCTTCGGTGAATCTTAACCCTTTCAAAATATTTTTAGCTTCTGTCTTAATAACCTCTTCTGAATCATAAGTGCTAAGCGAATCATGAATTTCTGTTAATAAATTTTGGGCTATAACAACATCATTGGGGTCTATTGAATTGTCTTCTAATAAAACAGCATCTATAGCTTTTAATGCTTCTTCTTCTGCATTTAACTGTCTTCTGGCTTTCGCACCTCTAGCTCCACTCCTTTCCAAAGCAAGCTTCTCAGCAGCTTCAAATTTGCGCCTCTGATTCTGTAAATTAATAAATCGAACAGCTTTGGAAATTATTAGTCCTTTTCCACTCTCTAATACCTTTTCAAGGATGGCACTTTGTTTTAAAAGATGAATTCGCTCATGATCTGACTCTAATACAAACTCCAAGACAGTCTTGTCAGGCTCTTGTTCAAAATTCATCTGCTCGACAAAAAGGGTCCTTATATTAGTAGGCAAGCCAGTCATGGTCTTATAACCGATGCATTTAAGTAGGGTGGTTTTACCCGTACCATTTGGACCAACAAGGCCATAATGTATCCCAGAGAATAATCTCAAGTGAGTATGCACTAACAAGTCTCTTACACCAATAGATACGCAAACTTGTTTTAAATCTATGTTATTTGAGAGCGTTTCTAGTGTCTCTGTGTGAAACCTAGATACTTGAGAAGTAGCTACTACTTTTTCTGATCTGTTTTTCGTGGTTCTTATTTTTTTTGGCATATAAATTCAATTCAATCGACTTGATTCTGGTAATATCCTAATATTTAGATTATTACCTTAGCAACACTATAGAGAAACAATGAAAAATAATGTCGACAAGTAATTGTAGTCAATTTGTTCTATTTTATTCACCAATGACATCACTCATAAATCTGAATCCAGAAATGCAGGGCTTAAAAATAGTGGAGCGCATCATTTCCGACCGTTGGTTATAACTTACGAACACTAATTCAATATAGAAGTTCAATTTATATTTGTCAGTATGGTTGTATATATATCCTATAGTTATTAAGCCATTTCTTCTATATTGTCATTAAATCTAAAGTCTTCGAAATTAAATTCTTCTCCAACTAAACTTTTAGTTAGAACTAAGATCAGATCGATCTTTTCGTATATCAAATGTATAAGTATTAAGCTGACCATATTGCATCTACCTCCTTTACTGAGTAACATTTTAATGTTAACTAGTCTATCTTCACTAACATCGGGAATATCATCTGAATTGATTAAGCCATTAAAATAAATACTATCAGACCCATAGAATGGATCCCCTAACCCTAATTCGGTTAAGATAGATAGATGTTTCAGGGATAACTCACTAGGTGTAACTCGCGGAAGTGAAAATCCTTCCTTGAGGGATGCAGAACACATATAAATTACAGCGAATAAGTCACTAGTGAGGTTATCGTCAATCCATCCTAAACGGTTACTAATATGAGGTACCCAAAACTGTGGATCTTCAATCATATCAAATGATGATAACAAGAAAAAATATAATTTTAAAATATGGATTTCAAAAATAATCAAGGTATCGTACTTCTTCTTTGGCCATTTTCCTGATAGATTAGGTTCGTATTTCATCCGCTTTATTATTTGCGACGTTCTTGTGAGCTCAAGCAAATTTGCTCTAATTAGTAGAGAAACCTTGGCTTCCTTCTTCTTAATTTTTTCCTCGTCTAAATTCTGATATCTATAATTAAGCAAATCTCTTATCTGGCAATGGATCCTTGCAATATTTCTCAATACATTAGAAATAGAAACTCTTACCTTTTTTGACCCAGTAGAGACATGCGGGAAGATTGAAACTAAAAAGGCTACTATGCTACCAAGAACAACTGATACGAATCTAGCATATGCTGGCTCTACACCCCATCCCAAGGAGGTAGAGGATGGGATTCTAGCATCCTGCCATGAAGTACCTATAACAAGCACTAGAGTCACTACAGGGACAACGGCTGGCATAGGTGTGATATGAACACTAAAATGACGATAATACGCTGCAAAGAAGAATAGAACTCCGCAAACAGCACCTAAGCCAAAAGGATTTCCTTGACCACTACCAGTTGATATATACCATGCAAATGCAGCGGTTATTGCACCTGCTAATGTGCTGGTCACTTTTCCGATCAACTGATAAGCGGAATCATAAGAATCAGAACTTACCGATATACATACCATAATAGGAACCCATAGGACCCTATTTCCATAATACCAATATACTGAACTTGGAAAATAAGCCATAAAGTTACAAAGAATGGTTATTATAACAGTACGTACACCCAAAGGAATATGTGAATCTCTCATGACATAATTATAACCCAATTTACTTTTATTCAAAAGTTTACCTACGAGTGTATCAAAAGGAATTGCATCGGGGTTCCTCACTCTAATAATTTCACCCTCCAATTCAGACTCTTTCTTTTCATTTGCTTTGTCAAAAAGATAGACAAAGGGGAAGTAGACTCTCGGAGCCGGTTTAGTTTCATCCCATTCCAAAATATTTTTACACAATTCATCAACTGATTCGATATATTGCTTGAAAATATATTCAAAAAGGGAAACTTGCCCAATTATTGGTAAAACAATATGTTGTTTTTCCTTCAGCATACATGCATCTTCGACTGCTTTTATAATATTATCTGATTGTTCAAATAATAACTCTTTATCTCTAACAATAGTTTCGTTAATCTCTTTAATTCTTGCATGGTACTTTTCCTTAGAGCCTGGCCAAAAAGAGTTAAGTCTGAAGTTATTCGTTAGTTCTAACCATTCTGTACAATTATTAATTATTCCGTGTGCTGTTTTAAACGATTCGAGAAAAACCTTTCTAATTATAAGCATTATATAGTCTAGATCATCAACGTTTCTAATGTTAGAGGTCTCTATCTCATCACTGAAATACTTCTTATAGGCTTCAACAGTTTTAGACCTTTCGTAATTAGCCACCGGGTTCGTTTCTATATTTGTCACCACACGCTCTAAGTCATTTATATCGGACAATTCATAATCAATCCACTTTTTGCATTCTTGAAGGTTCATATAAAAGTATTCGATACCCGCCAAGGTACTTCCAAGTTTCGATAAACTTTCATTGAATTTGCAGATATCATCTGGACTTAATCTCATATAATAAAATTCTTTACGAATAATATCTGATTGAATAGAAATGGGGAAAGCTAAACCTCTAAAGCTAGTCATAGTATTGTGTAAAACTGTAAAATCTCCAAACTCTTTATTGGATGGAAAAATTTCATTCATCATTTTAATGTGATCAGCACTATACTTCTGAATCAAAGTCATCTGTGTTGTTGAAAGCTTGAGATATTTGTACAGCGACGTAATAGGAAATATGAATATCGATGTTACAATGAGTAGACCTAATCCTAAACCGAAGGGGCGTATTAAAATATTGCATAATTGTACAACACCACCAAAATATGGAAAAAGATTACAATATGAACATGAAATAACCCCTGGAATTGTAGAAAGTATGCACAATGGTCCTTTAATTGGATTTTTCATACGAATCAAGAAAAATAGTAAAATTGAAAAACCCATTGCGATTGCAAATATCACGGAGGATTTGGCTTCTAAATAATTTCCATGAAAGATATCACTTTGTATACAAAGTGGTAACGTTTCAGGATTATTTTCACAAATACCATTTTTAATTAAATGAGCAACATACTCAGCTTGTGAATCAAATTTTACCTTCCTTATTCTTAATGAAATAGCCATTGCAATTACACTATGAAGCCAGCCAATAATAACACCTAGAAATATACTGAATGAAGTAATTATAGCTTCAGATATTGACAAATCTCCCGCAGGCATGACCATGTTAACTATCATAACGAGAAAGCTGGCACGTTGTAACCAGATATGAACAGGATGAATCAAAACAAACAATAAAGCTAGCCATGTCGCTACCCACGTCCTGAAAGCTATCTTAAATTTATCCCATGATCGTATATTGTTTATAAACCAACGGGGATACATGTGTAGTAAAAGGCTTTTCCATTTTGGAACAGGGGATTCTTCTTTTTCAGCTTCTTTCAAAATTTTATCTTGATTGAAAGCTTGCTCTTTGCTACTCATGCTTCTGGTCCTAAGAAGTAATAGCCGTCCATGTGTACTTGCTACAGTCGATGCTGTAGACTGTCTTCTCATTTCGCTTTCTTGTTCATCGTATATTGTTTCAGGTATATACCCACCTTCTGAAGCTCCACTGGAGATCGACGATATCTGATCTGAAGTATCCAGTTCCGTAGACCTGCGAAGTAGTTTTTCATTAGTTGATTCCATGAATCTCGTTTACTTAGTATCTCATCATTTTAATAATTTAAATCGGATAAACAAATATGAGAAGCGCGAGAAAATGTGCGGAGAATTGATGGTTTCGTATATTATATAAAAATGCAATTTCCCTCTATAAATTTTGACAGCTTTTACTAGCAGCTAATAAGAAAATCTATTAAGCTTATAGAAGATACTCTTGTCTAACTAAAGAAAAATATTCCGTATCATTTCTAATAGATTATCTGAATAGTGAAAGTAAGTTATTTAATATATTGGAAAAGAAATCTAACTATCGGGATTTTTGCATACATTCCGAAACCACCACTGAGATGAGTTGTGACAGTATATCGATAAGAGAATCCAAAGAAGAAAAGGATCTTGCACATTTTACCGATATAAACGATGAAACGCTGTTTAAGGTTAAATTTGATGGGTTAGATGATCAGGAAGATGCATCAAATATGGCTAGATGGCATAAATGGCTCATAGTGGTGTTGATATCTTGTACTTCATTATGTGTTACTTGTATATCATCCTGTTGGTCTCTAGCTTCAGAGAATGTAATGAGGCACTTTCATGTTAGTCATGAAGTAAGTACATTAGGTATATCCATGTTTATTTGGGGTTTGGGAGTTGGGGGAATATTCTTATCTCCCATCAGTGAATTTCATGGTAGAAAACTAGTTTATATAATTGGATTGGGACTTACGGTATGTTTCCAATTTTTAACTGCATTTTGTAATAATATTGGGGGGGTCTTGCTTGGGAGATTTTTGTCTGGTTTCTTTGGAAGTTCGTTTATGTCGGTTGCTTCAGGGACATTTTCTGATTTGTTTAAAAGTAAACCTACCAGGCAACACAAGCCAGGTGAAGATCCACACAAGGAATTATCTATAGCAATGGTATTATATTCAGTGTCTCCTTTCGTTGGGCCAGGTTTGGGTCCTTTGATTTCTGGATTTGTGAATACATATTTAGATTTTAAGTGGACGTTTTATATTATGATTATTTGGTCATTTACTATGTTTTGTCTCGTAACTATTTTCATTCCCGAAACTTACGAACCTGTGTTATTGAAGAAAAAAGCCCAGAGGTTAAGAAAAACTACAGGTGATAATAGGTATTATGCTCCACTTGAAAGAACCGATACTTCGTTATTTGAGTCAGTTATATTGTCTTCAAAAAGACCTATCTTATTGATTTTCAAAGACTATATGACTTTGGCATTGTGCTTTTATACCGGGTTTACACTTGCCATAGTATACTTGTTCTTTATAGCAATTCCGTATACCTTTAGTGATGTTTACGGCTTTAGCTTACAAGAACAAGGATTGTCCTTTATAGGATTAATTTTAGGTATGATGTTAACTGCCTTGATCTCTCCATACTTTGTGAATAAATACCATTCAAGACTATTAGAAAGAAATGGAGGAATAGGTAAAGTTGAGTTTAGATTCATTCCATTAATTCTAGGCGTATTCGTGGTTCCAGTTGGTTTATTTATTTTAGCATGGACTCCCTATAAACATATTCATTGGATCGTTCCTATAATCGGTACTTTTATATATGGTCTGGGGACAATTTTAGTTTTTAACGGTATATTCTCTTACACCGTGGAAGCCTATAGATTATACACCGCATCTGCAATGGCTACAAATTCTTTTGTGAGATCGACTATGTCAGGAGTATTTCCATTGTTTGGTCTTCAAATGTACAAGAGCATGGGTGTTCATTGGGCAACTACTCTTCTTGCATTGTTTGCCTGTCTTTTAATTCCAATACCGTTCTTCTTCTATAAGTATGGTGAAGTTCTTAGAAAAAAGTCACCTTACACCTGGGCAGATTAAACTTATCATTGTATTGCAGATTACTTATTTTTCCTTTAATAGATATATTATAAAGTGTATTTTAAAGAAACGTTGCAATTTTCAGAATTTGGAAGTTGTCTTTTTTGGTTTATAAAATTGTAGGTTAATAAATTTAATTCTTGCGTAAATTTTGAATTTGCAGCCACATTAAATTATATTACTTTCAGGATTTTCTCAAATTCCTTTTTATGATTGATTTTGAGTTGGTTTTTTGTATCTTATCGTGTATGTAGAAGTAACTCCAAAGATCTGCTAATCCATCCTAGCTAGGAGTAATGAATACTTATCTATACAGTGATAAACAGTGACTAGAGTATTTGCTACTATACTGGCTCTTCATCAAGACCAAAAACCAAGGATACCAGACAATGTATTTACAAATACAACTCCACCGATAAGTTAATCTTTACCCCGGAATCGGAATCATCCATACTTTCTAATAAATATATCTGGAGAAGATAGTTTCACTCAAATAACTTCTCATTATTGGAAAATCAAATCAGAAATTTAATTTTCCAAAAGATTCCGCAGGAAGTTTGATTGCTATAATATCAGCAGCTCGCAGAATGGTTGTCCCCTTCTATAGACTCCTGAGGTTCAAGGAAGTTTCAAATTTAATGGGACTCAAAATACCACTTCGAAAAAAAATAGTCATTTTCGTTAAAATAAATGATAGAAGATTTGGTATGTTATAATTATTGTTTGATTGAACTTCCTATTGTATAACACTAAATCTAAAGCAATAAAAAAAAGACCACTAAAGTTAATATTATCTAATCAAAAATAAAAAGTGCAAATAATTGCTTAATATTAGAGTTGCATCAGACTATAGTGAAGTAAAAAAAAAAGAAGGTGGCCATCTTTTATAATACTTATTTAAATTCGATCTAATATAACTATAAACTATAAATAACTGTCACCATATATAGTTAATCATTGTTCTGGCATTTATGTATCCTAATAAGAACCACAGTATTTATTTAACAACCAATGAACTCACTTAACACTTTATTCATATAAATAGTCAAATTTCACATATGCGATTATTAGCTCTCATTTTTGTAGTTAAAAAGCAAAGCTATAAAATAACCTTTTATCTAGTTTAATCAGTTTAATCAGAGGTGTTGTAGTAGGCAAGCTTGATGAAGTTTCTATCGAACTAGATAAATCAAGGCTAAAACTGTCTTTAAAACTTCGAATGTCAGTATCGCATATACTTCATTGTTCATATACATTGAAGTAATATTATAATAAGGTACAGTGTTGTCATAATTTTCCTGTTGATTCTACCAGTCCACAAAATTCTGTCTGTGATGTGAGATACCATTTTCATCATTTATGAAGCCACTCATCAAAGCAAATCTGGCAACATTATTGCTTAATTCTAAAGGATAAGTGTATTGTTGAACAATTAATCTTAATAAATCAGCATGACTAGTGATTGCTAAACTTACTGAAAGTATCGTAAAAATAAAAGTAGTTAATAAGAAATTTGAAAACATAATATGTGAAGTGTAAGCCATATTTGACTTGAGAATTATTTACAGTGTACTTCATATTTATAAAAGTTAATAGCCAATTAATCTAGAAACATCCGTAAAAGAAAATGTATCACTTCCCAAGTGATTCGTCAACTCACCCGCAATTCTTTTCATATTTATAACTAATGACAGCTATTATCGAAATCGGAAAAGGCTATTTTTAATCCTATTTTTAGAGATATAGCAAATAAATTTAGCCGCGCATAATGCATAAATTATATCAACATATCAACACAGCGAGATACCGCCGTGCGTCACTGAGCAAATATCTACTTAACAATCTATGGTAAAGGCGTAGTAAACATTACAGAAGAAACGGTGAAGTTGTAACAAAGTCGTCCGATTGTAAGCATTAATGCGGGAGATATTTAATAACAGAAGCTACGAGTTAAATGAGTGATCACAATCGTTAAAATTCAATTCGAAATGCTTAACGCAACCTAATTATATATACTGAATAGAGAATCTAGTGAGTTCTTATTCTTACGTCTCAACCATTAACCGCGTATTATTCAACACACTACACTAAAGATCGTGAAGATGATCACCTTAGATCACTATGGTTAAAACTTTATTTAACATAACATTATATTTAAGAAAGTCGATGTACATTGTAGCGTTATTTTACTTGATGCATACCTCATGGAAAGAAATATATGTACCTGCTGTAAGCCAAGTTCTCATTGCAAGCTATATTCCGATTCGAACTTTTAAACCCTTTCTTCCACCTGGTTTGGCGTAACCGGAACTACCAATAACAGCAAGCACGGAATTACTGCTTACAATAGCCTTTCCAGAAGCCCTAGTTTAACTCAGGGGTTATCTAACTACGTTTTCCATTGTCATTGTGAATCTATTTCGTCCAAATCGAATCTAACATAGGAGCTCTTCCAACCAACATGCGCGCCCAAAGCTTTAAATGCTCCCTGGCTAGCATGATTTTTGCTAGCGACATCAGCAAGACACCAATCGCTTTGAGTCTTTTCTTTTCCAGCCACACCATCACGTAAGTCGCATAGGAGTTTCAGGATCAATATCTTAGCTAACCCTTTACCCCGGTAGTCCGGAACAACATATAGGGTTGCTATGTTCTTATCTATCCCTAGATATGCCCAGGCCACGAGGTCCTTAACGATCCCCTCAGAGGATGTTGCGAATATTGCGGCATTATGAAGCTCCAATAAAGTTGATGGCTGACGAGGAATACTTGATGTTGAAATGACAGTCTCAAGCTTTGTTTCTGGGACGGTTCCAAGCTTGTATCCTAGTGGAAGGTTCTCTATTGGAGATTCCGTTATAGATGGAGTATAGAGTATCATCTCATCCCAGTGGCTCTGGTATTTTGGCGTGACAATTGTCTGGATCGTCGTGGCAAGAAGCTCATGTAGAGTTGCAAGGCGCACAAAAGATGGAAAGGGATAATTCAATGGCTGTATATCGGCCGAGGCGTATCTCTCGCCGATATCCTTAAGCTTTCGGAATAAACAGCACATATGATCTTTCAAGAACGCATATTCTTCTTGTGAGAGCGCGTCTGGACTAACTGCTCTGAGGCACAATGTATTGAATATCCAAATCTGGGATTCGTGATGGCGAGATCGATCCGCAAAGCAAACTGTGATGATTCTTTCCATCGCAAAATCTTCAGCACCCAGGGCTATCAAGTTTTCACCTGGAGGAACACTGCATAGGATCGAGGTGCACCTATCAGCGGTGTTTTGAAGCGATTGGATTCGGTGGTATAGCGGTGCCGCAATAGGCATCAGATCTTTCAAGAACAGAAGGATAAGCGATTGATCGCTATATTCATAGAATTCTATGTATCCCATTTTTGCTAGTAGTAGTGGCCATGTGAAGTGTAGCAAGTTTAGTCAGTCCTTCAAGAGAAGGTAGTGTTAAAAGGATCGCAGATTAAGATTAACTACTGAGTCATCGGGATGAGTCACTGAGGCTCAACCAGAGATCATGGGGCAGGCAGACTCAGTAGCGAAGTGCACAAGAACACAACCACAAAACAGAACTAGTTATATTCGATATACAAAAGTTTAAATATATTTTGTAAATATTACAATACTGATGTTATTCTGTTATTAGGCAGGTTAGGGCCGCGCATTGAATATCAATAATTATATCACAATAAGTTATAACTGAATGTCTAGAGGGTTAATAAATATAAAATTAATCCTGCTGATGGGTATAATATTTGGAGTCAAATCTACAATAAATAGTTAAAATATTATACTAAGATCACAAACCTTCTCCCGATTCGTATATATGCTCAATTAGTCATGTAAACATATTCTCAATATAAGCATAATTTACGGATATCATTTAGCTGAAATACCATTTACCTATTCCTTTTACAAGTAAGAATTTAATGAAACCATAAAGTTACTCCATGCTGATTTAGTAAGGAGAAACTTATTGAATTAACTTTTTTAAGATAATTAACACCTTTCAAAAGTTTCAAACGTGCTGGTACTGATTACTTCTAGAAGTACTACAACAGTTACTTTATCTTCGCATTTGTTTATTTTGACAATGATTCGGAAAATAAAAACGAGTAAACTATACCAGTAAAAATATTCGGCAAAAATTAATTGTATGCAGCTATTAAAACAGAGAGTAATCTAAGAGGTCACTATATTCTTTGATCGGATGCATGGTAAAGGAATTGTATAAAATATATAACAAAAATGAGTACGAAATCTATATTTAGTAGCAATAATGAGAATTGCATTTTAGTGTCATTTTCTTGCAGCCAACCAATTCTGTCATTGTATATTTTATTTCCAAATTTTCTTGGGTCATTTAGCTGTTTATAAAAAGAAATTAGACCACTCTTGAATAAAAATAGATAATTATCATAAACAAACGTATATAATATTTGAAAGCAAAATGTTATTTATATGCTTGAATATCAAAACTTAATTTTTAACTATCTTGCATAAATTTATTTACTTCTGCTAATATAAAACACATGCAATCCAAATCAGTGCTCTTTGTTTATTATTTAGTGTCTATTGTATCTATTGCTAACGCAGCACCAATTAATGTCAAATTTTTCGAATTGATGGCGATTCATAGTGGGTCCTCGTTTCAATTCTCACTGGTTTACAACAATGATGGATCAATATTAGTTGGAACTTCTGATCCTACATTATTTGCATTTGAAGATGGAGTACTAATTGACAATAAAACCGGTAAATTTATTTCACTAGACAGGAGTAATTATTTAGTTGAAAGAGACCATAAGTCTACCAACTTCGGAGTCAATTCTGACCACCACTTAATATTTCAAGGTGGTGAATCATTTTTAGCATGTCCAATTAATGGAGAATACAAGCTCGCAGCAAATATTATTTGTAATGGAGGAATTGGTGTAAGAGTTGACGTCAACTTCATAACTTCAACGGCTAGTGCGAATGCACCTTCAAGTACAACTGAGAGTGTTTCGTTTGATGATTACTTCGGAGTTTTAACCATTAGGTCTAGTTCAATCCTTCAATATAATTCAATTATGAAGGTCAATTCACATCCACATGTCTTCTCTGTTGGTGGCATTGAGGGTACTGAAGTAGAATTTAAGTTGAGTGAGGATGGTACTCTTGTAGACCAAGATAAAAATGGTATATATGTTGATGCAAACACAGGAGAAGTCGGTATGGTTGACCCATGGGGAGATCAGAAGCCATCTACAGGCTTTTCAATTAAGGATGAAAATTTAATCTACAATGATAACAACTTCTTAGCCTGTCCTTCTGGAAAAGATATATATTCTTTATCAGTCAAAGACTGCGAAGGTGGATTAGGCATTGCTTTGCGTGTTGTTAAGCCTCAGAATTCTTAAAATTATCCTCGTTACTTTTCGAATAATACACGAAGCAAGATATATTTAGCTTCTTTATATCATTAATATTTTATATTCTCTATGCATTTATACTTTTTATATAATTTCATAGGAATCTCGGTTGCGCGCCCTGTTCCCTCAGAATTATCTGGAAACTTTATAATTTTTCATTATCATGAAGTTTAAAAAACTTAACTAGAGTTAGTGGAACTTGACTTAACTTATATATTTAGATAATTAGAAAATGGTTGTTCATAACCCAAACAATTGGTATGTGGAGTCTACCATTATTTAAACTATGAAAAAGTTTTGTGTTTATGAATACTAACTTATGTAGGCACTGGATAGACAAAAATTGTCTTCCTTGGACTAAGGATTACTTCCAAAGGGAAATTATAAACACTTCTTTTGAGAATGAAGAGTTTAAGTTTTTTATTGATAAGGTTCAATCAGTTACAGGTGATTGTGATGTAACTCAAAGAAAGGGTAAAGTCTTATGCATTTATGATATGAAAATTGAATTATCTGCAAAAGGCTATTTGAAAAATGAAGAATCTGAAGACCTTAGCATAAATATTGTCCTCCCAGAGTTTGTTCATGACCAGGATGAAGATGAATATGTATTTGAAATCGCCACAGATAACTATAAGGCTGAAATTAGAAAGTTCTTCATCCCAGTTTTAAAACAAAAGTTAATGCAATTTCAAAGAGACTTGATCAGTGCTCATGAAAAAGATGTTCAACACGCCACCGATTAGAATGTAAAGATTAAGTTATAAATAGAAGAACTATATATTGATATAGAACTAAATATCAAAATCATCAGGTACTCCCTTTGCATGTCTTACACTACCATCTCTAGACCCCAAGTAGAATTCTGCTGCTCCTGTATCATTCATCGATTGACTCAAGCTATACCAAGGTACGTTTCCTTGTTCTATTGACTTTAAGAATCTGTATGTTTCAACACTACTATATGGAATTCCATTGTTAGGATCAAAATATTTGACTTCTGTCCCTGAGATTAAGCAGTTTTTCTTATTTCCGTTCGGCAAGTATAATCCAGTAGGTGCTTCTGTCTTTATAACAATAGCTGTAGCCTCTTCGGTAGATTTATCCTCTATTTCTTCTACATCAGCCTCAAGTTCGCCAAATTTTGGTAATCTTCTTAACTCATCAAATATGGAACTTTCTTCAGTCAACTCTATAGCAGAAGAAAAAAACGAATCTGTTTCATATTTTACAACGGCATAAGGGTTTTCGACTTTCCTTATTCTAACTTCAGTTGTTAAATCTTTAAATCTTCTTGATGCAGGGAGTAAGGATTGTTCCCCAAATAAAATTTTCTTGATATTTTGTTCATTTAATTCAGTGTCGTCACCAAAGTCAATTAAAAAGACGTTGTTCCTAGCAACTTTTTGAGATGGACCCTCGAAGGCTTCTTCCAGTCGTTCTTCAGGAGCTGGAGTAGACATATTAGATTCTGGATCTTCAGACTCTTTGATTATGTCACCCTCTATATCATCTGCAAATTTTACCCTCTTTTCTTCATCCTTTATCTCCATTGGATTGTCCTCGTTAGTCGTTGTATCGTTATTGTTCATAAGTTCTGCTTTATCGTGTTCGGCTTGACCAATACTAATTTCATTATCTACATGGTTTTCATTAATATTGCTACTAGGCTCTTCAGATAACTTCTTTGCAGAAATAGCAGAGTCATTTTCTACTTTACATGGAATAAAATCAATACCGTCAGTACCCTTCTCCTTCCCAACTTCATGGGAACTAGAATTTGTGTCTTTACACGTTTCTTCAATTTTTCCTACTGTGGATACAGAATTCTTTACCTCTTCATTAGATATGACACTTGATTTCTGTGTGTCTGATTCAGAAGTCTCTGAGATACTTTTTGTTGTATCCAGTTTAGAATCCCCAACTTCGGTATGAGATTTTTCCTCGTTATTAGTAGAAGTGTCATCCTTCAATTCACTTATAAGCGCTTCTTCTTTGGCTTCAGAGCTACAGTCACTTTTGTTTCCATTCTCTTCTGTAATAATAGGTTTTGTGGAACTTTCGACTTCATTATTAATAGATGTCACCTCTTTCGTACGATCAACTTGAGAGATTTCCTCTTGTTTTCTAGCTTCGGATTGAGATATTTCCTCGGTATTATTCACGATGTCATCCTTCAATTTACCTCCAAGTACTTCTTCTTTGGCTTCAGAGCTGCTTTCACCTTTATTTGCATTTTCTTCTGTAATATTAGGTCTTGTGGAACCTTCAATTTCATTATTAATAGAAGCCTCCTCTTTTATACGATCAGCTTGAGAGATTTCCTCTCGTTTTCTATCCATTTCTTCCTTCACCAGTGGTAGCCCCATATCCAACTCACCAGGTAACTTATAAAACTCTGCTTTATCAGCTACTTTTTTTTTCCTTCCAGGACGTTTCTTAGCTTTCTTTAATAACTGTTGAAGATATCGAGACTCTAAAACCTCATCTAAGGGTGAGATAAATGTCTCTTTAGTTACTGTCCTAATTACGTTTCTTAATTTTACTCTTTTCAGCCACAACATTTGACGTTGTTTTTCCTTCTTCTCTATCTCTTGCTCCATGAATTGATTCAATGATAGAACATTTGCCTTTTCCGTCTCAACTGCCTCTGCTAATTTTTCTTCTTGTGTTAAATCTTTATGTTGGATTCTTACAACTGGTGTAGATTGCGCCCTTCTTCTTTCACTTTCCTTAAGTTTCTCAACAAGTGCCTGTTTATTTTCAAGAACAGAAGATCTCGATGAAGACCTCCTCGATTCTACTAGTAGTGCCTCTGATGCTTTAAACTTAGGTTTTTTCTTAACTGGTTCTTTGGGTCCTACTTTCTTAATAATAGGAACTAACTTTTGTTTCTTTTGTAATTTACGTTTCTTCAATTTTTCTTCTTTCTGTAACTCATTTTCACCTTCACTCGTATCAGTATCTGATGCTGATATATCTGAATCAGATAACTGTTCATCAGAATTCACGGTTGCCTCATCCTCATCTATCTCGTTTGCCGTACGTTTGCTACCGATTGCAACATTTTCTTCGTCATTACTTTCATTACTATCATTATCATCCTCATTCTCTTCACTATCTCCCTCCATAAACTCTACGTCGTTTTCATCTTCTTGAAATAATAGATTCACGTTCTCATCATCTTCAGAGTAAATACGGGAAATCGATTGCTGTGCCTCGTCTGCTTGTCCTTCTAGATCTATTAATTGCTTCAATCTAGATCCAGCGTTCGCTCTCCTACGTCTAGAAGTTATGAGGAAGTCATTATCACTCATCCTATGCAGCTTATTGTTGTTGTTTGATTATAATTCAAATTGGCTAGAAAAGTCGAGTTTGAAAAATCTCGAAAATATTCTTCAAAATGTTTTACTACTAGAGGCATGAGGTTGAATATAGTAGGAAAGAGAAACGTCAAAAACCTAAAGATAAGATTCAATATAAGAAACTTTACTTCTTCTTCAGTGTTTTTCCACAATGTTTCTCCAAAGTTAACCTCGACATCGGAGGATGAAATGACCCATTTTAATGCATTAGCTTCTAGTTGGTGGGATGTGGATGGTCCCCAGAGAATATTACACAAGATGAACTTTCTAAGAATGGATTTCATTACAGAGACTGTTAAATCACATATCAAGTTAAATCGTGGTAACACTGATGAAGAAGACTTAGTATATATACCACCATATAATCCCGACTTACTCCCAGAACCTATCAGGGAAGCAATCTTATCGGAGCAAGATATCAGGAGAGATGAGCTATTGAGCGAAAACAAATTAACCGTCTTAGATGTGGGTTGTGGTGGGGGAATTTTGTCCGAATCCATGGCAAGACTTACATATGTTGAGAGTGTTCTTGGAATTGATTTATCTAAAGATGTATTAGAGGCAGCTAAGTTACACAGTAAGAAAGATCCAGTATTCACAGAAAATCCTAACAAATTAAAGTACGAATTGTCTGCAATTGAGGACTTACCAAGTGAAAATCAATACGACATTGTAACCATGTTTGAGATGCTTGAGCATGTTGATTATCCTTCTAATGTTTTATCTGAGGCACTTAAAAGAGTTAAAGTAGGTGGGTGGGTGTTCATTTCTACTATAAATCGCGATTTTATAAGTTGGTTTACTACAATATTCATGGGTGAACATCTCTTGGGGATTGTACCTGTAGGCACTCATACTTTAGATAAATACATTGATCAACACGAAATCAAAGATTGGATGGAGAAGAGCAAAGAAAGAAAAGACTCCTTTACAATAGTTGACTCAAAAGGATGCATTTATATACCAGCTTATGGTTGGAAGTTTACAAATAGTGCTAATGTGGGTAACTATTTCATGGCTATTAGAAGAAATAAATAATGCAAGTACATAGAATACAATAAAATATAAATAGTTTTATCAACCTACTAACTAGCTATCTTAGCCTTTTCTCCTTCTGCTTCTTCATCAATAAATGTTGGTAATTTATCACTAGTTGCTTGCTCGGTGTCCGCCAAATAGCTTGGCATCTCTAACCCAGTGTCGCCCATTTCACTCTCAAACGCCATTTCTTCTCCTAATGCATCCAATTCTGCATCCAATTCTGATTCGCTGATATCATCAGGCACATCGTAAGAAGTCAGTAATGATTCTTGTAGTTCATTAGATTTATCAATTAAATCTAACATTTCATCTTGTAAAGATTCAATTTTATCGATATCAATCTTTCCGTAGGTTTTCTTTAACTGTTTATTTGCTGTTTTCATGGCATCTACTGTGATCATAGTGTTCTTCAAGTTATCAGTAGTCATAGATGCCTGAGTCATATTCCAAGATTGATTCTCTAATTGATCTCGTTGAGATTCTATCTGCTTTCTTTGTCTTAATAGTTTGATTGCTTTGTGTTTCAATGCAGTTTTACCTGGACCATCTCTCATTCGACTAATCTTCTGTTGGTATGTAGATAATTCAGCATTAATTTTAGATAATTTTACATCAAAAGTACCAATTCTGTCGTCGATATTCTTTATAGCATCATTAAGAGAAGCTTTAGGAACATTGCTCTTTGCTCCAAAAAGTCTATTCATTATTTCTATTTGTACCGACAGTTTTGATTATTGACTACAATCAACACCCTTATCGAATGTGATGTTATATTTCTGTTGGTGACACAAAATCATACATGCTACATTTAGATGCAAAACCTACTGTGGACAATATTAACGTATAAAATATAAAATATTCACCGTAGGTCTGTCTTCTTTCAATTCCAATCTTGCAAGTTAGGTATGATCAGCACCAACTTATTTTTGTTTGATATCTTTTTTTGATAAATGATAGTCCGAAAGATGACATAAATTAATTTTTCATTACAATTATACCTAGCAATATTATTAGTAGAGTGGTATGGTAGTAATAGTTATAGTTCTATTTAATTCAAACCATTTTAAAGTTAAGTTGTTGTAGAAAAAAATATCTTATGATTTTCAATAGTATAAATAAAAATTCACATAATCTTTACAATTTTTATAAATTCAGAGAAATAACTAAATGAAAATAATTAAAAAAGTATGAATAGATACGGATAACCTGCTCAAATTCTTAGAGGATACAGTAAGTGGTCTGACTTCCATTTCTAATAATGAATTTAAATTGACAACAATAACTGCAATATGACGGGAAGACATAAAATAAACAATATGATGAAGATGAAAATTTTACTGATCGAAAAATGCTTCACTAGCTCAGTTGGCAGAGCGTCAGTCTCATAGCTACGTAGTTGTGTTATCTGAAGGTCGACAGTTCGAACCTGCCGTGGAGCATTTATTTTTTTCTCATTATCCATATGTTATTTTAATTGTTTAGTAATGCCTGAAGTATCAGAAGTAAGTATACTGGAGGACATGAAATTAAACAAGAGACTAAGAGATATTAGGTCGCACATGTATGTGCTTTGCTTAAAAGAAATGTAATAGGATTTCGAATTTCGAAAATATCTATTAATAATGATCCATTATTATTCCCAGTTTTGAAAGATAGTAAAGATCCTGATAAAGATATAAATGCTTTAAAATCTGGGCTATTAGGATCATCAATTGATTCTGTAGGAAGGCATGGGAAGTATTTCTGGATTAGATTACTTCCTAATAATTCTGTAAACAGTAATGTATTGTTGATGCATTTTGGTATGACAGGAATGATAAAGATCAAAAACGTTTACTCTCATTTAGTATTTATGGAGAATGGGGGCGATAAAAAAGTACTTGAAAAAATTAAAGATAAAGGAATTGAAAATAAGTCCAAATATTTTATAAAGAAAGAAGATAGTTCTCCTGGTGACAATTCTCCTAATGATGCTATAGCGATCGAGAAAAATGATGAGCTATGGCCGCCTAAATTTGTAAAAATGGATATGCTACTTGAGAATGGTAAAGAACAACTTGAATTGGCTTTTGTTGACCCTAGAAGATTGGGGAGGATAAGATATTTAACAGGAGAGAATGTGAAGACTGACAATGACCTTTTACAAATTGAGCCTTTACGCAGTTTGGGTCCAGATTATTCCAAACCTATCGAAGTTCCCCCTAAAGCCGTAGAATTCGGAGATCCGGATCCAGATAATCATGGAAGACCCATCTTATCATTAAATGATTTCAATAAACTAATATTATCCAAAAAGAAGCCAATTAAAAGTCTTCTTTTGGACCAAACTTATTTTTCTGGAATTGGGAACTGGGTAGCAGATGAAATTTGTTATAGAGCAAGGATCCATCCGAATGAAAATATTTCAAGTAAAATTAGTTTTAAAGATGACAATATACTGGATGTTATAAAGAGACTATATGATGCAATAATTTATGTATGTAGTGAAAGTGTGAAGTTAGAAGGCGAAGTATCCAAATTTCCCGAAGATTGGCTTATGCCATTTAGGTGGGGAAAGGCAAGAAAAAAGGGACCTAAAGCGAAAACGAATGATGGCTACTCTGTTGATCATATAACCATTGGAGGTAGAACAAGTTGTTTTGTACCGGAACTTCAAACACCTCTCAAAAAAGAAACTAGTTCTGATAAGGATGATACAGATGACAACGAAGTAATTGTTAAGAATAAAAAAAGGAAAATATCAAAATCAAAATAATTTAAAAATCTTCGTGTCTATGGATGTTGAGTTAAAGGTTAACTAGAATAATTCTTGTTTTACTTTAATTCAACCTCGTTTATACCCTTTCTATTTTATTCCAACTAATTTTTATATCTAAATCATAAATAGCAGAAGCCAACTATTGTTTAAAGCACAAAGGAGACATTTGCATAACTCTATAAAATTTTTTATCAGTCCCATATAGAGCTGAGCTTTTTTTTTGCAGCACTGTAATATTCTAATTCCAATAGTAATAATTCAACAGACCAAAAATACTCAGAACTAGATAAATAACTTTCAGTACCATTAAAAATATGATTTGTATTAGGCGGTGCATACATAAGAGAGAATTCCTTTTGATTTAACGAACCAACACTTCCTGATAATGACCTAATGTTAGAATCATCATTATAAGTTACAGAATAACTTTCTCTTCTTCTATATCTAGGTGAATTGACTGAAATACGCCCAATAGGCGATGCAGTTTTAATATTCAGAGCAATCTTTAATCGGGTATCGTTACCATGAACCGTTTGGATATTGTATATGAGATTTTGATAGTAATCTCTAATTATAGTATCATCACTAAAAGACCAACATTTCTCTATTGAAATATTCTTTATTCCACGATATACTGTATTTGTATCATTCTGAAATGTTAAAAATTCTATAAAATTTATCATTGAATTTAATGCTTGTATATGGCATTGATCAATAACCTCACCATATTGAAGACATATGTCACTACATTGACCATATATCGCCAAAATACTTAATTTTGCAAGTAAAATAGGCTTAAATCTTGGTGTTGAAAATGATTTATCTATTAAAGTTATGCAAAAAGTATTTTTGTCTCCCATGTTGAGTACTTCCAAGTCTTGTAAATCCACAGATGCAAATGATAAAGCATCTAATATTTCGATATCAATTCCAAGTTGAATAAGATCTCTCAGTTTAAAAATTTGTTTAACAAAATTGATAAATAAAGAGACCTCATCCTTCTTATATAGGCTCCAATTATTATTTACATTCTTCTCTTGCTGGCCATTTCCTTTAAATCGCCTAAAATTTGCACTTTTAAGTCTTATACTGTACTTGAATATTTTATTCAAAAAATCTAAAATTTCATTATACTTCAATGCATGGGAATTGCTTATAAAGAAATTAACCTCTTGCAAGTTTAGAGAACCTTCAAAATTACTGCTGAAAGTTGAGAATTTCAGTGCATCAATTTCATTAAGGTCAATGAAGAGATTTAGCCTTGTGAGATCCTTGACAATAGATAACAGCAGAGAAGAAAAATTCATCAAAGTCACAACATTGACACTAAGATCTTTTATATTTTGTAATTCCAGAACATTTATTTCTTGAGTTAAAGCTATATCTAAGATTTTCAATGAATGCAAATTTCTGAATAAGTCAAGATCCCCGTAAATTAACGAAGTATTAGAACATTCCAAATGAGTAGTATAGTTATAAAACCCTAGCAAATATTTATAAGAATCATCATCATATTCCCTCTCATCACATCCTTCTTTTAAAGGGTATTTCTCCAGATGTCCTAGTTGTAGAATTTCGCTTATCACCAATTGTCGATATTTCTTTTCTTCTGAACATATCTTCAATGATTCGGGGTTACTCATTAAGACATCAATTTCATTACACCGTATCAAACTAACCTTTGCAAACAAGAACTTACTTAGCAATTTCCTGAACGCTTTACAAGTCGAAGATAGCGATAATAGATCCAAGTACAGACTTGACTTTTTAAACTCACTATTTAGATAAGGCTTCAAACTAAACAGTTTGAAGTTGGCATTGAGATCCACAGAACCATATGTCAAGAGTATAATAATCACCCGTAAAACTTCGATAGGTAAATCAAGGAAATTTAACCTCTTATGTGCTTCCTTATACATCAACGACACATTAAATCTTTAAAATATCCACAGATCAGCTCATATCTAATATCCCGAACTGGAACTAAAAATACTACGAACTTGTTTATAAATACCCTTCAATTTATATTATATATTATATTATACACGAAACGTAACCGAAGGGAAAGGAAAAAGATTAAGATGAATTCAAAGAAATTAAATGACATATAAAAAATGCTATCTAACTTAGACCTTGAAACCTCTAGAGTTTCTTCTACCTCTAGCTCTTTCGAACTTTCTACCCTTAGATAAGATTCTTGGAGCCTTGTTCTTATGTGGACCGAAACCGAAGTGTCTAACAGCTTCTCTGGCAGATCTTGGACCTCTGACAATTAAGGTGTTTTGACCCTTTGGAGCTCTTAAAGCTAATTGATCTAAAGTGATGGCTTCACCACCGTTCTTTAAGATAGTAGCCTTGGCACCAGCGGTGAATCTTAAAGCAGCAACGGTAGCCTTTGGGAAAGCTAATAATCTGTTGTCATCAGTGACGGTACCAACAACGACGATGGTCTTGTTACCAGCATCCTTTTGCTTTAAAGCACGAGCGATTCTGGAGACAGAGACTGGTGGTCTGTTGATCTTAGATAAGAATAAAGATCTTAAGATGACCTTGTTGAATGGAGCATCGGTACGACCTATAACAAGTTAGTATATGAATTCTTAATTCTGCTCAGAAGACGCACATACACACATTTAATTAATAAATGATGCTGCACTCGCAGATTAGCTTAGAGTTTTATTATGTGGAATCACCCACTCAAAACCATAGCAAATTGTCATCGTTGAGTAGTTCCTAACAGAAATTCCACACGAAACGTTTACAGGAAAAATCCCAACCCACATTTTCTCAATCCAATTAGTATCTTTACTAATTTTAAGAATATAGGGCATTTTCAATGAATAGAATCTCTTGATTGTTATTGCTACTACCCTCAAACAATCTTCACAGACCAGCTGTGAATTAACTGTATCACATTTAATGTGTATGTTTTATCTTCTTATATTCCTAAGGAATCTCAAGTTTGAATTTGATACATACGAGCTAAGAAAGAGTATAACTTAACTAACAACTTCAAGTAGACGTTGTCAGACTTTGGAGCTTCTCTGTGACCGGATCTGGCGTGTTGCTTACTGGTGTGATCTCTACCCATTTTATTAATATGACTTCTGTAGTGTTGAAAAACAAATCGTGTGAAAAAAAATCTTAAATAAGAACTCGCTTCAATGTGTGAGCAGAGCTTGCCGAAATGAAAAATTTGACGTAGTTTTGTGTAATTGTGCTCTTTTTCTTGGTCACATTAAGTCACCTGGTGTAAAAAATAGGGGTATAGCCCTCATAAAAGGCACGTGAAAATCGAGCTTTACCGATAATGTATCATGTATTGATAAATGATAATGGTTTGCCATTTAAATACTAGGATAGTAGTAGACGCTACCCACTCCCTTTTCATAGAAAATTAATTTCAGAGTATGGCTCAATTGACACCTATCCGAGGGTTTGTTAATACTCCTGCAAGTAGAAGTATTTGCATTATTACAACCATAGCAGCCGTTATGATTTCTATTCTTCAATGGAAGAATTATTTCAGATTGATCCTTGATCCATTTTTGGTTGATTATAACCAATATTGGAGAATAGCAATATACCAACTTGTTCTGATTAATGAATCTGATTATATGCTTATTCTTTTATTATGGTTTCATTACAAAACATTAGAAAGATTTTATGGGACAAGCAGATATATATCGCTAATTATAATATTTGCATTATATAACTCGTTGGTTTGTCTAATTTCGATGTGTTTACTCCAAACAGCATCATATACCTTAGTTTTCTTAATAAAAACCATTTTATTCAAACAAAATGAAGAACAATTTTACAAAATTACCATGTTTAACGAAATAATACCCGGCCCCTTAGGAATTATTTCTTCATTATATATTGCATATGGTAATGTAATACCGGTAACATACTATGCAAAGATTTTAATATCCAATCCTTTCAAGAAGACGGATTCTGAGGATGATAATGATATTGAATCATCTAATAAGGTTTTAACTCTCTCCAGCCACTTTCAGGTCCATGTTATCTACACTTTGTTATTACTCAATAATGGATTCAAGTCTATAATTCCATGCTTAGTTGGTATTCTTATAGGAAGATTATATGTACATGACTTGTTACCAGGATCTAGGACATGGATTCTATATCCAACTTTGGTTTCCTTAATAGTCAGCCCTCGAAATTGTTTACAGTCTATTGACCAACGTATTCGTGCTAGATTATCAGGTGGTTATTCACCTGTTGAATTATCAGCTAATAATGGTTCTGGAAGCTTTATGGCAGATGATGCAGAGGAGGTTGATAATGAGCATAATGAAGATAATAGAATAAGAGCCGAAACCCCTGTACGGCCATTAGGAAGCCAATTCTTAGATACATTTAGAGTGTGACAGAATAAAATATATGCTTTATGTTAATATTACTCTATTTACTATCGTATGTCATTTAAATCTTTAAATTTTTTGTGCCGTCTTCAGCAGCTTTGTAATTTTTCCTTCTTTCAACATCCCAGTTGTATAGTCTCGCAGTATTGACTTCCATTGTAGTGATATTTTCCTTTAAAAATTCCAAATCTTCTTTTACTAATTCCAATTGCCTCTTATTATTTAATAATCTTTCATTTAAAAGGCTGATTGCTTCATCTAATGGATACTCTAACATAACTTCAGCTCCTAGCCATAAATAAACAGATTTCAAGTTCTCAACATCAATAGAGGCTCTAGTATATAAAGTGTCATTCAATTCAAAGTTTGTCTCAATAGTATTGTCATCGTCATCGTCTTCACCTCCATTTTGTTTCGATTCTTTAATAAAATCAATAATACTCAAGTTCTTTTCAATATCTGGAATCTTTATATTTAAGTCTCCTAATTGTTGCTTTTTAGATAATTCCATATACTTATACTGCTGTAAACGTTCTTGGAATGACTTCATTACGCCATCAAAGTCTTGATCTGGATTCTTGATAAAGTTTTCCACTTTATCTATGAAAGGAGCCTCTGGAATACCACGAGGGTTTGTTTTAGTAGTTCTAAAGATCTGTTAGTCATCATTATATGATCCTATTATAAATATTTTGTACTTACTTGAGATAATCGGTCATACTATATTATCTACGAATATTACTTAATAGTATTGATTTATTGTATTTCAACTTAACGCATAATATCAAGAATTAACAATATGCAGGACCCATCTTAAACTCTTTGTTATAGATTGATCAATATTGTTATAAATTGTTTAAAAGAATGGGAGATGAGTTATATTTGGAGAAAATATTCTAAATATATCTTTAATAAAACATACCAGTTAGTTTACACTTGAAAAGTGTGCTCTATAATTATCGATATATTTAATTGCATCTCAGAAATATTTAATTTCTCCAACAGAACAACGAAACAACACCAAATGTGAAAGAGCTTGTGAAGATTAACAATTTGGAAAGATTTACACAGACTCGTTGATTTTTAAATTGCAGCTCTTTCATATATTATATATTTTAAAACAGTAGATATATATAAAGCTAAGACAAACTGGAATAACATATGTATTTGTTGATATAGTTAACTAAAGGTAGGCTTTAAAGCTATCACCCCTTTAAATTTAAAAATTAGTAGCCAGATTCATTTTGTTTCTTTCTTTGGTCAATAATTCTTAAAACTGACTCGGCACCTTTTACACCAGAGAGAGCCATAGCTCCGAAAGTTGGGCCCATTCTGTTAGAACCATCTACTTCTGATAATTCCATACCAGTCATAACTAAACCAGGGACAACTTCTCTAGTACCCTTAACTATAGCATCTTCGGCGAGATTCATATCTAAACCTCTCATACCGCCTAACTTAAAACCTTCAACCTTAGATACTTCTTTTGTATCCTTAAAAATAGCACCACCTGTTGCTTTACTTAAACTCTCTATTCTCTTAGCGCAGAAAGCACCAAATGGACCATCATGACCAGTAGCACTAAGAACAATATTACAGTTAATTGTGTTAGGATCCATACAAGATTGCGTATCATGGTTCAAAGCTACCAAAGTCCAGTTGGTAACAACACCAGCAATTCTTAATTGGCCAGTTTCTTCATCACGACGTGTAATCAAGTCTTCGACAGTAGTTGCGTTAAACAATTTGACGTTAGGGAATTGCAAAACTTTGGAAAGCAAAGTGGAAGTAAATAATGCCGCGTGCTTAACAACAACATAGTTTCCTTCATCTTCATATTCAACATTAATTTCATCAAGGAATAAATGAGCTGGCTTTCTCATAACCATGGCTGAAAATAATTGACCACCTAACCAAGCACCACCACCTGGACTAACACTGGCTTCAATTATAGCAATCTTAAGATCAGGACGATTTTTTGCTAATACATAAGCTGCAGATAACCCAGAAGAACCAGCTCCGACAATGACAACATCAGATTCTGTGTACTTATCCAAGTCAGAGAAGTATCTTCTAGTCATTGCACGAGAGACAGTAGATTCCCTAATAGGAGTAAAGTTGAATGAGTTCCAGTCAGCAAAGCTAATTTCTTGGTTTGGAGCTGAGGAGGTAACCTTAATAAGGTCATTCTTTGCCTCATCTCTTGGAGAGAACTTAATTGCATTGATTTCGACTAAACTAGATGACATTGTATATGTTAAGTATTCTTGATGGTTTAGAATTGCAAAAAAGGTAAGGTTTTTGTCTCTTTAAATATATTTCATTGAACCCAACATACTAATTCTAGACCAACAATTTGCCACTATATCGACGGTTTTAAAACTTTAAAATGTATAGTTTGATAGCTATGCAATTAGAAGACCTTTTATTAAGGTATTAAAGAGTAATTTACGAAGCAGAGGGGTGCATATTTAAGTTGCAAAATCTCGCACTTGGTCGAAATCTAAGCGCATATGTAATTGTTGAACTCCGACTAAATAAATACATAGCCTATTAAAATTAGTACCTATCTACTTTTCTCGTTAAACCCATTAAAATATCTCTCTCTGAAGTTCTTGATATTTTGAGTCTTTAACCCATTCTTTGTTTCACCTTTATAACTACCGCCTCTTTTAACATATACCAATAATCTTCTTGACCACTTATTGAATTGCTGTTCAAGGTTATATATTAATTCTAATTTCTCATGCTGTGGGATTTGATTTATCTCAAAATCATCATTTGCCGTAGGCATCCAAAATGCCAATCTTCCATTAATCGGTAATCTATCAGCCGCAAAATTTAATAAATCGTCAAGAAGGTTTGCCAACTCGTACGGCTTTTTTGGTTGTATAAAGTCTCTTCTCAAATGGGCCATTTCACCGTCTATGACGACATTTTCTCGTCCAGCTGCTTTTTCCGGGTCCTTAGCACCACATACTTTTAAGCCTTCTCTAACACCATAAGGTGGATCACATACAATACAATCTATTGGTAAATGAGAAGCAAATGCATTATTTGTAAAATCCATAGTAAGAATATCTAAAAAGTTTCCAGTGGTTCCATACTGCTTGAAATTTGATTTAATGTTACAACTCTCATTTTTACCTCTTAATATACGTACATCAATGTCTGAGCCTATTGGGAGACCTCCAAAATTTGCAGCAGCTACCAAGAAAGAGCCTGTTCCTGTGAAAGGGTCATAAGTGACTTTTCCGGGACCAACTTGGCCAATATTACAACTTACTAATGATAATTCTGCATCAAATGAGGTAGTTCCAATGTATTTTCTTCGTTTCAAGTCATACTTGTCGAGAATGTTTTCTGTTCTTGCACTAAGTTGTATTTGCCTTCCAAACCACATGTATTCTGGAGTAGTAGCCAGCTCAGTACCAGACACAAAGTATTCTTCCAAGACTGTGAATTCCGCTTCAGGGTTTTTCATTCTAATAGGGCCCTCAAATCCCAAATAAGAAAAAGATTCAATTATTTCAAACTTCTTCTTATTACTTCTTTTTCCCATATATCCAATGAAGTTGAACTTGAATGTTCTGGTTTTGAAAATTTCAAACTTATCACTAGAGGTGGACTTCACACTTTCATGTAAAACCTGCAAGTCTTTTCCATGTCCCCAAAGTTCATAGATCCCTCTACCCAAGATAGATCTTTCCATTATTTTACGAGCCTGGTCATCATTTTCCAACTTAACTATCAAAAAAGGGTTTTTTTCATCATGGTGAGAAAGGTCGATTTCAATATTATAATAAGATGCCAATGATTCAATTTCAGCCCTTCTGAAGTTTGGGTATGCCTGAGCAAAATATATCAAATAATCTTTCATTTTCCACTCAACTAAACCTCATCTAGATTCGTCTCAGTTCATCTTTAGTTTTATAAAAAAAAATTATTGTGTGCGGCTCAATTGCAAAATTTCATACTCCAGATATTCGTTGACATTAAAAACGCAAAATTCACAAGAAAATGGTTCATTGTTCCTTATTTCTCCCCCAATGTATTGAACTTGTGTTTGTATTATACATCTAAAATACACACATTACAATGATTAAGTAGAAACATACTATATCAAAAATCATACAATGCAACTGTAACCACGAATGAAAATTTTTGTTCATGGCTCCGATACTTTTGGTGGTAATTTGTTGTATATATCACTACCCTAAGCTTAATATATAAAATAAATCTATCTAGTAACTAAAATTTCATCTTTAGCCTATCAGCAATAGAAACTAGTAATGGTAATTCCTTAGCCTATCAATTGGTCTTCTAAAGAAATACCGCTATTAAAGTATGAGCCAAATAACATTCTAAACCCATACCTAGTATATCTAATCACAATAATCTGTTCATATATCATTGCTACTTCTCTAAAACATTCTAGCAATAATTGACCGTTGCACATCAAGTGAGCACCACACGACCCTGAAAAATATAAAAGGAGGTCGTCGCCACATCGCCCTTTTGATCATTAAAATTAATCAATCAATTAATCTACTACATAAATTAAACTTGATATCAGATTTGTATTCAATTGCTAAATAGATTCGTTTAGTTCTATACAATTCCATATAATCAATAAAAACAGTTTTTCGACAATCCTTTTGAATACGTACATTAGTTAGGTCCATAAAATAAGTATAAGTAATAATGTCTTCATATGATGATGATGAGGCCCTTTTTGAGGATATCTAGTAGGTATTTTTTTGCCCAATTGTTGACTTGAAGTGAATTGATACAGCGAGAACTACATAGTTGTATAAATTTCCTTCTTATAACTACAAAATTGAAACAATATTCTAACATTTTATAGCGATGAAGATAAGAGTGAAGTAAAAAAGGATTCTGTACAAGAGACTGCTTCTACTACAGCTGCAAGTGGTACTAATGAGAGTGCTCAATCGAAAGAACAAGAAGCTACGCAAGATATTTCTAAAGAAAGTAATGTTGATGCCAAAGCAACCAGTTCTACTCCAGCACCTCCTCCACCTCCACCTGTGGATAGCTCTGTCCCTCCGCCACCTGCTCCAGCCCCAACTTCCGATCAAAGTACACCACAAGCTCTTAACGCAGCACCTGGTGTTCCATCGATGGCACAAGGGTACCCAACATATCAACAACCTCAAGATCCTCAACAATTATATCAACAAGCTCAAGGGCAATATCCCGGCCAAGTACAAGGGCAATATCCTGGTCAAATGCCTAGTCAAACCCCAGGACAGTACCCTGGACAAATGCCAGAACAAACTCAAGGTCAAGTTCCTGGACAATTTTCTGGCCAAATGCCACCCCAGATGCCAGGTCAAATGCCAGGCCAAATGCCAGGTCAGATGCCAGGTCAGATGCCACCACAAATGCCACAAATTCAACCCCCTTCTAATATGGGTAAGGAAAGTGGTAAGATGTTTATTGGTGGTTTAAATTGGGATACCACTGAACAAGGTTTAGTTGAATACTTCTCCAAGTTTGGTGAAGTCATTGACCACACAATTATGAGAGATAATAATACTGGAAAATCTCGAGGTTTTGGATTCTTGACCTTCAAAGACCCTAAATCTGTCGATGCTGTAATCAGTACTGATCACGTATTAGATGGTAAGTTGATTGACCCTAAAAGAGCTATTGCCAGAGAAGAACAAGACAAAGTTGGTAAAATTTTCGTTGGTGGTATAGATCCAATGGTTAATGAAAAAGAATTTAATGATTTTTTCTCTCAATTTGGTAGTATCATTGATGCTCAATTAATGATTGATAAAGATACGGGTAGATCTAGAGGTTTTGGTTTTATTACTTATGATTCGCCTGATGCGGTCGATAGAGTGACAGTTAATAAATATTTAACTTTAAAAGGAAAGTCTATGGAAGTTAAAAGAGCTGAACCAAGGGGCCAACATCAGCAAAATCAAATGCAACAACAGCAACAACAACAATATGGCAACTTTAATGCTTATAGCAATCAATATGGACAAGCGCCATACCAACAAAATGCTAGTTATGGTGGTCAAGGTATGAATGGTGTTGCTCCAGAAATGATGCAAGAATATTGGCAGAGAATGCAACAATGGTATATGTATCAACAACAAGCAGCTCAAGCTCAAGCTGGATCTACCGACTATAATCAACAACCGGCTCAACAACAAGACCAAGGTGAACAGCCTTTAAATCCTCAACAACAAGCACCTGAACAACAAGAATTTCAAGATCAGGACAATGGTAGCGAGAACCCACATAGGGATCTGAGAAGATTGAATTTACCTAAAGGACCAAGAAGAGCACCTCCATCAGGACCATCGGGTAACTCAAAAGGAAGAGGTGGTTATCACAATAGAAACAGAGGATATCATCCATACGGAAGAAATGGAAGAAGGAATTAATTCTATTTTTGTTTGTTATTAATAATCATTAATATTAAAACTATATATATATATATAAATGTAAGACTTGATGCAAATAAAAAACTACTTATTAACGTCTCTTACTTGGACGGGCGTTTTTAGCACGTCTTTGATCTTTAGCTAATCTCGACTTTCTGATTTGTTCAGTAGATCTAATTTCTTGTTGTTGACCAGGTTTATTGAAACCCTTAACCCTCATACCTGACTCAACTGCCTTTTCAACCTTCTTTTTCTGTTTATGGTAATCATCTCTATACTTATCAGGTAATTTAGGAGCTGCTACTTTCTTGTGTTTGAAACGTTTATTTCCATTATTTTTATCATTACTGACTTCAATAGAACCAGTTTTGGCAGGTTGAAGATTCTTTTGCTTTTTCCAGTCATCAAATCTGCCAGATCTGTAAGTAGCTGGAATCTTTTGACCACTTTCACCAATAATATATTTCTTGTCAGTAGATTGTGAATTAACATAATTACCTTTCTTTCTATCCCATTTCATGACTTGCTTATGTACTTGAATCTTATCATCATTAGCCAAATCAAATGTAGCAGTAGCGGCCTCGTTAGCAAAGGATGAAGAAAGCGATAACTGTTGGTCTTGTATAACTGAAGCTGGTGCATAATGACTAAGGAAAAATTGTGGATCTCTGTATGATTTCTTCTCCTTTTTCTCTATTAACTTGTCACCATCTTCAAAAGCTTCATTTAATTCCTTTTCATTGACGTCAACCATTGTAGTAGAATAGCCAACCTCGCCATCGCCCTTTAATATTTCTTGATCCAAACCATGGGTTAACCCCGCAATTCTTTCTTTTTCTAACAATTCCCTTCTTTCCTTAGCTCTTCTTTGTATTGGTGCAATTTGTCTTCTTCTTTTATGCATAAATTCAACAAGACTGTTTTCGTCTTTGTCATTACCCTTTTTATTAAATTCAAAAACAGTTTCCTTTGATCTTCTATTTAAAAGCTTTGCAAGGAATTTATCTTTTTCTTTTTCTAAATTAGGTCCAAATAAAAGGTGCTGGTCATCCCACGAGCCAGTCTCCATAATTTCTTTTGATCTCTTTAATGATTCCTGTGAAGCCGCCTGTCTGGTACGGTAATATAATTTTTCACCTTTATTTGAAACATCTTTAATTGTTTGTAACTCATAATGGTTTCTCAATAAATTTTCATAAAGTTCTTGGAATGTTTCCAAATCGGCCCTAGGAATAGATCCTAAGACTAATCTCTCGGTATAGTTTACCTTAGGTTCAACGTAAGAGCTGCCTTGTTTTTCCTTTAAGAGTTCACACTTCTTCTCATGCATTGAGGTTAATAAGACCTTCTTTCCTAAAAATAACTCCAAATCTAATAAGTAAGGTAATTCCTTTTCATTAACAATAGAATATGCCCAACCTTTATTTCCTGCTCTGGCTGTTCTACCTACACGATGAATGAAGATTTTGGAGGATCCTGGTAATGTATAGTTTATAACGTTAGCTAACACTGGAATATCAATACCACGAGCAGCAACATCTGTAACGACTAAGATACTTGTTAAACCAATTCTAAACTGATAAAGCTGGTTTTTTCTAGCATGCTGATCAAGGGTACCATAGATATAAGACGTAGCATATCCAGCATCTCTTAACATAGTATTTATATATTCCACATGATGCTTTGTTGGAACGAAAACAATAGTTGAATTTGGAGAAGGCAAAGCATTTGCAGGAGGAAGTCTCTCTTTCTTGAACTTAAATCTCTTTTTCTTTTTGCCATCATCATCAGCATCATTTTCCTCATCGGATTCAACACTTCTCTTGTCCAAGTCTCTTAACTTTTTTAATTTTTCAGGGGTAGCCAAAGGCATTTTTATCACTTCTTGCAATATATATAAAAGGTTAGCTTCTCTTTCATTTCTCTTAGTAGTGAAAAAACTCATTTGCAATTGATCAGAAATCTTAGATTCTGCATCAAGTCTTACTAAAACAGGATTTGTCAAACCAGCCTTAGCAAAATCAACTAAAGATCTAGGCAATGTTGCGGAAAATAATAATGATTGTCTAGATGAAGGTAAAGCAGCTAATAATTCATTCAATTGTTCGGCAAAACCCATTTCAAACAATCTGTCTGCTTCGTCAAACACAATATATTCAACAGTCTTTAAATCCAAATCCATTTCAACCTTTAAATGCAAAAATCTACCGGGTGTAGCTACCACAATATCTGGATTCGTCATCATAGAAGAGAATTGCTCTTCTAAAGAGTCACCACCGATCAACACAATGGACCGTAAATCAGTACCTCTACTAAATTCCTTTACTTGCTTAAATGTTTGGAGTGCCAATTCTCTTGATGGAGATAAAATAACTGCTCTTACACCGACTTTAGCACTATGGGCTTTAAGTCTAGAAACTAAAGGTAATGTGAACGCAGCCGTCTTACCAGAACCCGTTCTAGCCATACCAACAACATCTCTATTTTCCATAATAAGAGGGATAGTTTTCCTTTGAATTGGTGTTGGTTGCTTGAATCCTTTTTTAGAAATATTAGACAATAAGAACTTTGGGAAACCAAAAGATGGAAAAGAACCATTCTTAGCTTTCTTAGCTTGAGGATTTGTTATTGCAAAATATGAAGCCATGTCATTATCCCCTTCTTCTTCACTATCACTTAATTCCATCTTCGGCATCAAATTAGCAGATGCTGTTGTCTTCTGCTTTTTTTTAGGATTTTCTTTGACCTCTTCTTCTTCTTCACTAATAATGTCTCTGAGTTCACCTTCATCATCTGAGCTAGAATAAGACAGTTCTGCATCTGAATCTGAACCCACTAGAGCAAGGTCTCCAGCAATATCATATGTCTCTTCGTCCTCCAACATTTCCTAGATTGCTATATTTATATATGTATTCAGTTCGTAAGTGTTTTTCATCTCATCACATTTGATCAAATTTTTCTCCGCGCTCAAAACTATAAAATTATCTGTTTTGGGCCTGTATATAAACTAATATGACATAAGGAACTAAACTTAAAGGGAATTGACTTTGTCTGTTAGAGCTCAGGTTAATAGGCTAAATCAAATAATATAGTTTATATAGAATAGAATAAAAAAATATAGCTTTGGTAATATGCAGCTTCTTTGAAAGGGCCAGTCACTTATTGCTAACTTCTCATTACCTTTCAGAGAACTACAAGACTTAAAGCATTGGAAATACTAGTATCGAATAACATTAGGTGTATAATCTTCACAATTACTTAGTTCGAAAGGTTACTTTTGAGATTTGTTTCAATTGTAGATTTTGTCAATTTTTTAAGAAAAGATATCTTTGGGGCTAAAATGTTCTTAATTTTTTAAGATATTGATTTTTAGTAGTTACATGTGAGATATGGAAGTGTCATTATATTTATTAGTATTTAAATAGCACAGAACAAGCGATCTCTGACTAATTTTCCCTTTTTCCATAGGTGCAGAAAGGAAATATTTATGTACTTTCAGCAAATATACCTTCCTTTAGAGTCTAAGTTGATTATTTTTATAAGTTATTTGCAATAACTTTTAGTTTTTGAAAATTAATATGTCACATAATAAATATTATATACATGTTATATATTCTTTTAAAATCTGCACGGTCTACAGTACTTTTCTTGTCTTATCTCCCATCAATTTTACAGTTCTGTATTTTATTAAATGATTATTTCCATTGAAGTATATTTAACAAGAATAGAAATGCAATTCCAGGACTTCTTGGAATGCATTCCTCTAAGCATGCAGCAGATGAATGGAATGTCGCGACGTTATGACATGATCGTATTCTGCAACTTTACGAGATAATTTTCACAACAACTGATTAAATCAGATAGGTTATTCGTAGTTAATAATAATATTAGGAATTTGATTCCTAAAAATAATTCGTACCTCTGTATAATTGTATGGGAAAATCCAATTGTAAATAATAGGTCGAAAAAATGGAAAACTATAAAAAATGTGAAGGAGGGAATCTCTTAATCAAGAATAATATATGACTGTCCCATACCGAATTAAAACTTACCCAAATATTTATTGTACTAGTTGATAAGCTAAACCATACCTAATGTTTTGAATATTAAATGACCTATCGCTCAAAGCTATCCTGAAAAATGAGGCTACTGCACCAAGGCAATTCTCACACAGATGTGTTTGATATGTTTTAGAAATGTCATATTTTATGTTTCAAATAGATATAGCAAACTTCTACCTCTAATATTTTTTGTAGCATAAATATGGGTTCTTCTTCCTAAAAAAACTATCTAAATTTGTTAACTAAAACTAACTGATAAAATGGAAAGCGATCCCATTGAATCCAACGACCTGATTGAAATCGACCAAGATGATAACGAACTGATGATTAATGAAGACAACACCAATCTTACTGAGCTTGATGAATTGGATACCGAGGTTATATATCTTCTGGTACCTGAAGGTATCGAGGGCCCAGAAGAGATTAGTGAGTGGTTTAATTCTTCTTCTGTACTAAATGCAAAACTGTTTTTGTGCCAGAAAACTCTACCGAAATTGATACTGCTTTTAAGTTTTTAAAAGTGGTAGAGAGAGGCTTTCTAGATACTTGCTGTGGTGACTGCCCAACATCAACTAGAATAAAGGAGCCAGTAAGAAGATCTAAGGGAATATTACGAAATATAACTCGATTTCTAATGTTATCGGATGATGGCACTTGTAGCAGTGAGGTACCACAAGACCTAGGGAGTGAATCTTTGAATAGGCTAGCAACTATGATCGTTGCACTAGAACGAAGAATCAACCGAAGGTTTACTCGACTAGAACGAAGAATGAATCGAAGGTTTGACAAAATAGATCGAAAACTCGATAGCCTAAGATCAGTTCACGCTAATAAAGTTCAAGGTTCAAGGGGGAATGATAGGATCTGAAACAGCTTATGATGAAATTGCAAATAAAGATGGCAAGTATCCTTCAGAAGAAAACATGGAGCCGGTATGTTCTTTGAGTCAGATCGATGGGTTTAATGGTACTGTTGTGGATACGTATTTACGGTTTTATGGTTTGCCTATTCGTGGAAGTCTTATTCAAAGAAAAAAGAGGTTAAAATACTGGATTGGGGTTCCACATGCGCAAGTAATAAAAGTAGAATTTGGAATATATCAATAAAACCCCATTTGCTCTCTTTCTATATATATGTATTTTTTTCTCTGACTTGAGTTTGATTAGTTCTTATTACTTCAAGTTATAGTTGTTTTTTAATATATATATTGAAAACCTATGAACTTAGCCTGATGTGATAATTCGTCATTGACGCATAATTATGCATTCAAATGTGCGAATTTCTGAAGATATTGTAGCAAATTATTCTCAGAAATGAAATTATTATGTGAATGTATAATCCTAAAGAAGTATCTTACTTAATATTTTAGTATAGTTTATTATAAATAGATAAGTGAAATTGATAATCAAATAATTTATAACTTGGCAATAGGCAATATAATTACCAACACTTACCTCAATAATTAATATAATTAATAGAACGATCTTAGCAGAAAATATTATATTACTACAAAATAATAAATTTGTATAATAATAATACGAAATTAATTTATATAATGCTATAAAGTTTATACTTGTTCGAATCAATTTAATATTACTAAGAAATAACTCGATTGTGAATTTTATCTTATAGCGAGGAACCAGGACCTAGGGAGTGAATCTTTGAATAGGCTAGCAACTATGATCGTTGCACTGGAACAAAGAATGGGACAGAGGTTTACTCAGATGGACCGAAGGTTTACTTAGATGGACCGAAGGTTTACTCGAATAGACCAAAGGTTAATTCGGATGGACCGAAAACTTGATAGTCTAAGGTCAGTTCACGCTAATAAGTTCAAGGCTCGAGGGGGAGTGATAGGATCTGAAACAGCTTATGATGAAATTGCAAATAAAGATGGTAAGTATCCTTTAGAAGAAAACATGGAGCCGATATGTTTTTTGCATCTGATCGATGGGTTTAATAGTACTGTTGTGGATACGTATCTACGGTTTTATGGTTTGCCTATTCGTGGAAGTCTTATTCAAAGAAAAAAGAGGTTAAAATACTGGATTGGGGTTCCACATGCGCAAGTTATTAAAGAAGAATTTGGAATATATCAATAGGCAAACCCTACTTGCTTTATTTATATAGATATGTATTTTTTTCTCTATTATTAATATCTGGAATTCGTTAAACATGAATGGATTAGAATAGTGCTTTCAATTTTCCAGAAGTTTATTATTATGAGTATTACTATCGGTCAAGTTTCTTAAATATCAATATTCAATTGCAGCTTCTTAATGCTCTTTTAGTTGATTCATCCTTTGCAATAATCACAAAATTTTTTAACAATTTAAATAAAATTAAAGAAGTCTTACATCAATTTGAATCATTAACCTAGGATTAATATACAATCTTCCTAGCAT
Organism: Schwanniomyces sp. yHRVM31; assembly: GCA_030462985.1. Classification (NCBI taxonomy): domain Eukaryota; kingdom Fungi; phylum Ascomycota; class Pichiomycetes; order Serinales; family Debaryomycetaceae; genus Schwanniomyces; species Schwanniomyces sp. yHRVM31. The sequence continues at coordinate 59,270 of JAKVQU010000031.1, forward strand.
CTAAGAAAACCCTTCATCTCATAATAAATATAAAAACTCTTTCCTTTCCTTTAGAATTTTGTAATTTTAATATTACTACCTATCTATTACAACTATTACTGTTTATGAAATTTAGTTCATCTATCTACCTAGCAAGAAATTATTCATTGTAACCTCAACTAAAGATCCATAAGTTTTCTTCATTTTTATTAAAATTCCATCAAACGTTAAACTTACCTAAGTATATTTGCAATAGTTCATAATTATAAATTGAATATTATCTGTATAATATGAATAACAGAAATAATAATATGTAATCGTGATTATCTGATTTTTGTGTCTCGAGACTAATCTAATTGTAGTATATCCCCACCTATATAGATGTAGTATGCATGTAAATGTTAAATGTTAAATGGATCAGGCCAAAATATTATCAAATTCATCCATATTTTCCAATTCATCTTGTTGGCCTACCCTCCTTAAAACTTCTTTTTTAGAGCTCTCTTGCACATATCCATCCAATAGCAATTCATCCAATAGGTGATATGCTTTATCAAAACCAAATATAATGTCAAGTTCACATACGTTCCCATAAAGCTTATCCATTTGTTCAACAAACCTATGAATTATTTCCAATGCTAGCAATTCATTATCATCGTTTTCAATTCCCACCACAAAGAACAATGATGCATAACGACGATATACTATTTTTATATCTTTATATTCCAAAACATTGCACATTTTAGCACGTCTTGATAAAGTCAATGTAGTCAAATCTTTCATTATCTTAGCCTTCTCTTTTTGAGATATTGTCTGATACCATTTGGATAATCTGACTTTACCTTGTCTAGATAATAAAAATAAAAACTGTATACTCATTGCGTATTATTAATATACCACTTATATTAACAAACAAATCAAGTCCCAACTTTGATGTTATCTATATCAATACAATTACTCTGAGAAACAACAGATAAAAATAATGTCGAGCGTAAGAACCTGACACAAAACCTCCATGTTAGACGTTCAATAGTATGGCAAGAACTTGGACTACGCCAATATTTTATACATGATATAGAGGATATGAATAGGGATAAATATATGCCAAATTATCGCTAAGATATCTTACTGAGAGTATTTAATATATATTTCATAAAATTATACTATATGCAAAAATTAATATTAATGAAGATAAATTACTTTACTTTCTAAGATTCTAAAGTACTGGAGGTTTCTTCTAAGAAATCCAAATGAGCATTCACTTCTTCACATAGTTCCTTTCTATCAATATCCTTGAAGATGTCTAAATGAATGTTCAATTGACACAATAAATACTTCATACTTGACCATTGGACAAATTCAAAATCATACCCAGTTCTAACCTTCATACCCGTACCATATAATCTTATTCTTTCACCATTTTCATTGAAGATCTTATCTTGTGTCTTTAATTCCCAAGGATTCAATTTAGGAAAGTTTGAATGAACAAATAGTATACGTGGCCCATCCTTTAGGTAATCAGGATAATCAACATTCTTGTGAGCTTTAGGATTTTTCTCTATATCTTGATTCCGCTTAAGATTCCATAAATAGTCATCAGATGGATCATATTGCCCCATTCCTGTACCCTCAAACCCATGTTCCCCAAAATAACCAAAAGCCATTAAAAACTTAGAAACCTGGTAGAATTTTTCACCTACTGCACAAGTAGCGGCCAAAAATGTCTCTTTGTCACCTTCTCCGTCGGATCCTTGAGAGAATAGAGGGTAAAAGTGAGTGGGGCCATATAAGTTATAGTATAATGCTAATAGTAATGCCTTCGTGTGCGTCTTTTTACTAATCATTAATTGACCAGATTCAGATGTCGGGTCTGGAATTGTACCCTTTCTCTCATGTAATGGGACTTCATCCAACAGCTTCACGATTTTTTCGCTCGGTTGGCTATACGAACCATCCAATTCATTATAAAGGTTTGAATAACTTTCACTATTCACCTCCATGCCGGCTATCTTATAATAATCGGGAGATGTTGCTCTTCTCCAGAAATCAGGCCAAACAACTAAACCTTGTGTTTTGAACGGCTCTTCATTAAACAAATTATCTGGCGGACGAACTGCAATATTGTCACTATCTAAAAGTAAGACATTCTCAAAAGACAGGAGTAATATTGCTAATGCTTTATATTGGTACCCTTTGAATTTAAACTTTGATACAGACGATGCAGTAGAACCATCTGATAATAATTTTGGAAGAAATAAACACCTTGCATTTAATGCTGGGAATATTCTTTCACAGAGATCCGGTTCATACTCATCTAAGTCTGGTATTAAAACTTCAATTGGAATTTCAGAACCTACTGCCCTCATAGATTTTATAGAAAGTAATGTGAGCCAATTAAACTTACCACCACCTACATAAACAACACCATTTCCAGAATAGAAATTTTTAGGAGCATGCTCAGGGAGGTTATTCAACACATATTGGTGAGACTTAGCCATTGATTCAAGTTCTTCTGGAGTTAATTGTAAAAATTGGGATAAATATTTTTCACTGAAAATAGGATCATCCTTATTATTAGTATCAAATCTTGCATGATATATACGATTAGAATTAGGATATCTCTTAAGCTCCTCCATTTCTGGCTTTCCTTTGTCGAAAACATTAAATATGCCGTCATAGAACTTGTGACCTTTTTTCAACATATCATCAGAGGGATCATAATAGCGATACAGTTCTGAAAGGAGTTCTAGTTTATCTTTATTTTTCATTCCTGTTCCAAAAACTCTAACAGATCCAGATTTATGTAATTTTTTGGTGTTAGCGCCCGCCTCAGTCTCAGAATATGGAATTGTCAGCTGTTTTGTAGTAAATAACGACCTAAACATCGATATCATTTTATTCAGAAGCACGTCTTCGTCTGGATTAACGATACCAGTACCGTTTTGATCCCCAATCTTTGCAATCAAGTTGTCATTTTGATGAAAGATCAAGAAAAGTGTCATCACCAATAAAATAGTACATAGCACTGCTATCTTCATTCGCCTACGAGGGGCTCTTAACTTTAGATGGCCTCTACTAGTACTCATAGCAAAATACTTATTATAGTATAATTAACTGGAATTTGTGATGGTTTTCCTAGTAGCCTTCTCTAATAACGAGTGCGATAAAGTCGAATTTTTTTAAGAAAAAAAAGCGCGATCGTTCCGAAAAAAATATGGAGAACACTACCAAGACCATAATGAGCCGATCTATAAAATATAAGCCATACCACATTTGGATAATATTCGTATAATAGCTTCTGGAACTACAATAGAGAAACGATAATCATGCGAAGATAATCAATGCAGGAAGTGGATATGAAGTACGTGGTTATGAAATGGGATCAGTTCGACTTTATAATGGTTTCAGTGCACAATTTCTAATTAATGCTTCAAGGGTTACAAGATTTTGGATTTTAACATTGCAATATTATTTAGTTATTGTCTTTTAATAAGCATGCATAAAACAATTAGCAACTTTGCGCAGGGCTGTGCCCACACAACACGTCTGCATATTATACGCGTCGATGATTTAGGTAATCAAAATTACATAGGCTATGAATTATATAGGGCTCATATGTAAAAGAATCTACTTGCGAATATAAAGTCGGCCAGTTTGGGGTAATGAGTAATATATTAAGAATGAGAAAACAAAACAAATTGGGCCGGTAGGTGGACCTCTTCAAAATTCTACAGGAAGAGTTGCATAGCTGTACAATAAATGCACAGCTATGTCAAAATCCCGTTATCAAATGTATCGCAATCGTAATGAAGAGCAAAGCTAACCAAGTTATTTGAACCATATATGTGTTACCATGAGGTTCTTGAGAAAAGTCCCTGAATGTTTATTTTCTTCATTTTATTTTGTATAGATTAATAGTTTTGGCGATGCTCAATTGTACCAAACGCGGGCCATGTGGGTAGGTAACTTTTCTTCGTATACTCACCAGCAGCATAAGCGCAGAGAAGCTACTGAATGCATGAATTGTTCTGTCTAATTGTATTTTTTTGGAGGATGGTGGTCTCCTAACATGCTACAGGTCTTTGCCCAAGTTTCTGTTACTTTAGAAGGATCTACATTTAGTCTAACTAAAGTAAGAATAAATAGAGTTATTTCATTATATCATGGCCATTGGAAAAATGTTCCGTCTTGATCAGCAGTACCTGTCTCATTAATATCAGATTGATTATGCTCATATCTAGCATTATCATAAATATTAAGCATGATATCATTATCTAAAAATGGAACCAATCCTAGCGAACCATCAGCGGCGAATTCGTTGACCGAGTGCTTTACCTTAAATGGATCAAACTTGAGTATGCTTTCTAGGCCTTCCAAATCATCAATTTGATTTGAGGTGCCATTCTCCATTTCTAAGGAGGAATTGGAAGAATGCATATATATATTATTCATGAATTCATCGCTGCTAGGATCATAATTGTTATTTGTAGTAAATTTAGATGGAATCGTAAACTGTTTTTGTTGAGGCGGGTCTCTTGAAACAGCCATTTTGGTAATCGGTTGGGTTGACAATGGAGACTTCTTCTTTACTGATCCTTTATTCAAATTCAATCCTAGAATACTTAATAGAGCGAATTCAAAGATCTTAACCGAGTTTTTTGTCAATCCGCCAGGTACATCGCAATTACTTTCCAAACTTAATGAAGAGATAGTCGATAAAAGTAAAATTTTCAGGCTTTGGTATAATGGACCACCCTTTATGTAGTCCAAGCTTCCCATGGCGACCAATAACGCAAATCTTGCCTGCTCTCTGGCGATATTAATCGGAATTGGCAAAAAACTACTACTTGAAGAAAGATTTTTTAGGACTTCTAAAATTTGTATAGATGATTGCTGGATCATGCTAATACTTGATACAATACTGGAAACATCTCTATCTCCTTTCAATAATTTTTCCTTAGCTGACAAACCAACATTATGATGGTTTCCATGCTTCGATATAATTGGAAGATAAATTAAGATTTTTGCATGGTAATAAAGGAAAACTAAGGTCAACTGCTGCTTGCTATAGCCATTCCAGCTATTTCCATTAGATGAATTTCCATCCTTCACTGAGAATCCATTGACATCAATTTCAAATTTTAAGTCAATAGGAAGATCTCTTCTCCAACAATCAAGCATTCTATCTTGATCCAATGCCCTTGACTGAGCATCATCATTGTCAAATCTTGAAAAGATAGAATCCAATATTTTACCAAGAACTTTACAAAATTGCATAAAGCTTAATGCTAATCTTGGTACTTTACCAACAATAGATAATTTGGTATTATTTACAATTAAAATATTTTCGTTATCGTCATTATCATCGTCATTTTTACCCGAAAACGGCATTGCACACTCTATTTCAAAGTCCTTTAACAACCTCGGTACTCCCAAATTCAAAGACGAATATACATCTAAGGAATATATGCACCAAAATAAAATACGTCTTTCACCTTGCATAAAATTCTGAAGGTTTACATTATCACCATTATCACCACTAATACCTAATACTGCAGCTGGACACCTATGCAATCTTAATTGATGCGCCATAGAAATTACTCTACCACGTAATTCATAACAGGTAGTAATATCACCAATTACCAAACAGTAAAGAAACGATAATGTCAAAATTTGAAGTGATTGAATCGAGCAATGCTTAGTTATAATACATGTTGGCTTAATAAATTCATGGATTAAGAAGTCATAATGGTTTAAATAGGAAACAAGTCTTCCAACACTTTCATTTCTCCCATTAATACCACTAAGATGGTCAGACTTGTTTGCCAATAAACTCAAACTAATCATTAATACCAGTATAGCACCAAATTTCTCAATCAGCTCGAATTGAGGGAAGTTTGTTGATGAAGTGCTGTTATTCAGATCTAGAATGCTAGTAAGCACTACATAGTTCTTTAAGAAGGATATTTTATCTATCACTGGGAAAAGACTGCCCCAATCCAGGAAGTATGTGCTTATTAGTTGATCCAAATCAATTCTTGATGCAGGTAAATTTATTGCTTTACAAATAAAATAACGAGCTTCTGCGTCGTCTAGTTTAAAGATGCCTTCTCTATTCAGGATCATATTGAGTAATAGTTCAGTTTCTCTACTAGATGGAGTAGAATTCTTCATAGCTTCATTTGAGTTTTCTTTTAAGGATGCAATCGCATTAGCCGTCAAAATGGGAGGTTTTGAATTATATCCATAAACCTGGCATATACGAGCTAATAATGTAGGAATAAATAATGTTTCCTCAGTACTACGAGGAATAGAAAGTGCAACTAAATTTGTAAGCAGTTGTTGTTTACCACTTTCACTTTCTTGTTGTTGCTTTTGGGTCTCATATTGCATTCTATTCTTCTGCATTTGTGCAATGGCTGTAGCAGCAGCGAATGCTCCAGGAGCCGGACTGACTTCTCTATTAGAAAAATTCCCAGAGACATGACGATTTTTTAATAGAGGGTTAAAAGAACTAACCAGCACCATATCGTCATAACTTAGAAGGCTATTATTATCGTCATCATCACTTAAATTAATAGAACTCGCAATAGAAATGCCTCCATTATTTCCGTCATATATCGATCCTGCAATAGACACTGGTCTTTCATGGAGTGCATGGGGATTAGAACACCCACAAGGACAATCTCCAGAATGCTTATGTTCATCGTGTGCGTCATTTAATAATGAGAGGTTAGAAGATGTTACACTTTGATCATTTGGTATCGTTCCACTGTTATCTTCTTCTTGCTTAATTGCATTTAACATTCCTAACTGTTCATCTCGTAAATCCAATAGTCCAACAAGTTTCTTGTTCTCAGACTCTAGTTGACGGATTCTTTCTTCTAAAATCTCGGTATAACCCTTAGGAAATGCTCGTCTTGAAAGCTTATCTGAGACAATACACTCTATACCTATAGCAGCACAACTAGAACAAGATGGCCTTTTTCCATCACATCTCGTTTTCTTTGCTCGACATCTATCACACGCTTGTGCTACTCTTTCTGTTGACGTTCCTGGTGCCTTTATAGTCTTTGTATTTGTAGCATCTTTCTTACTCCGAGGTTTAGCCTTTATTCTTGGTTTGGATTTTGGTTTCTGAGTAGGTATTTCTTCCTCTGTTTCTCTTTTTATTGTGTCCATCTCATAAAATCCTAATGAATATCTTCAAACTCCTTATTTCTGTTGCAATATTCTATTATCAAAGTTAACATTCGTAACTTTTTTGAGTCATAATCTGCCCCAGATTGAGATTAAATCTCGTGACTTAGCAAGATTGAAAGAATTTCAGTCTCATTGATTCGGTGTTTAGAACTGGAGATATGGTTGCTAGGAGTAATAAAAGACGAAATGATGTCAATATAGATGTATATGAAACTAAGAAGGTGAAATGTGAAATAAAGAATGAAACTGAAATAAGTTTACTAGAAAACCCAGATACTTTGAGAGAAATCAAGCATATAAAGGTTGAAGTTGAGGAAGAACAACCAGCTAATTTGTTTCCGTTGGTAATTAAAGAAGATGTAGATGATAGATGTCCCAGTAATTGGATGGACATATACAACGAGATTGTATTTATGAGAGCTAAGATAATGGCCCCAGTGGATACGCAAGGCTGCGAAAGAATGCCTAATACGATAAATCCAAATGTGAAGACGAAGAATCCAAAAGTATATAGATTCCAGTTGTTGGTTTCGTTGATGCTATCTTCACAAACAAAAGACGAAGTTAATTTTGATGCTATGAAAAATTTGCATCAAGGGATGCTCTCAAAAGGGTTTCTGGATGGATTGTGTCTAGAAGCAGTATTGACGTTGACAGAGAAAGATATCGATCTGTATATTTGCAAGGTAGGATTCCACAATAGGAAGTCTGTATATATCAAGCAAGCATGTCTTATCTTAAAAGAGAAATTTGATGGGGATATTCCTCAAAATATTAAGGACATTGTCTCATTACCTGGAGTGGGGCCAAAAATGGGATTTCTATTGCTTCAAAACGGATGGGGAATTAATGAAGGAATTGGTGTTGATGTTCATCTTCACAGACTTGCACAGATGTGGGGTTGGGTTTCAAAATCCTCCAAACCTGAGCAAACGAGAGTAGAATTGGAAAATTGGCTTCCTAGAAAGTATTGGGCAGACATCAACCCATTACTAGTTGGGTTTGGTCAGGCAATCTGCATCCCTAGGGCTTCTAATTGTGATATATGTACATTGTCAAAGAAAGGGTTGTGTAAGCTGGCAAATAAAAAGTTGAAATTGCCAATAAGTGAAGATAGACTACTAAAGCTTCAAAAGCAGAGAGCAGATTTATCGAAACTCATTAACGATACTTTACAATAAACTCTATTATTGAGGTGAAATCATATCTATATATACTTATAATTAAACCTTTCTGCTATTGCTACATAGAGAATAAAATACACTAGATTTATCGTCCAATAATTTTTGAGGAGAGTCAAATTCTATTATTTTACCCTCATCCAAAACTAATATCTTATCACTTTCCTTGACTGTTTTTAATCTGTGAGCTATAGTAAGAACAGTTTTGTTTTTAAACTCCCTCCTTATTGTTTCCTGTATGAGCTTATCGGTTTGGACGTCAATAGAAGCTGTAGCCTCGTCCATTATTAGGATTTTTGAGTCTTTTTTTAATAATGCCCTTGCTAAGCAAAACAACTGCCTCTGACCAGACGAAAGGTTACCGCCACCTTCGCTGACTTTTGAGTTTAATCCCACGCATGATTCTATTTCTTCATTATTTTCGCAGCCATTTTTCATCTCTAGTACATGTTCCTTGAGATGGGTCAGTTCTAGCACTCTCCAAATTTCTTCATCTTTATATTGACCCAATGGATCTATGTTCTGTCTAATACTACCTTCAATAATATGAGATTCTTGGGGTATTATATTCAAGTTTGACCTCAAATCACTGAGTCCCATTTTGCTAGTATCCATGCCATCAATTATAATTTGTCCACGTGTTGGCTCTATGATTCTAAATAAAGCCAACGTCAATGATGACTTTCCAGCTCCGGTTCTACCAACAATACCAATTTTTTGACCAGAATGCACAGTAAAATTAATCTGGTTTAAAACAGGGTCAAGATTTGATTTGTAGGTAGTAGAGAAGTCCTTAAACTGTATATCTCCTCTATCCGGCCAGTTATGAGATGGTCTATAACTTTCTACCACTAAACCAGCTTCAGATGGAAGCTCACAATACTCAATTACTCTTTCAAGAGAAACTGAATAATTCTCCACGTCAGCCCACACTCTAACAGCTTGATCCAAAATTGATGTGATATTAAACGCATAATTCATAACAAATCCAAATAAGGCTGGGTTAATAGGATGTGCTTCATTTAATGACTTGATTGAAATTACTGAAGTACTAAACACAATTGCTGAAGAAATAAACTGTAAACGTACAGATAGCCATCTATAGCATAATTGGTTTGTAAATCCCACGGAGACTAGTTTGTTAATGTTCTTGTTACTATTACTTATAAATCTTTCTTGTTGATTATAAGCTCTGATAGTATCAACTCCATTGATCGACTCTTGTATATTTGCTAGCACCGGACTTTTGGAGATGCTTTCTAATCTTTTTAATTCCTTTGATGTGGGAATATACATTTTTCTATAATGATTGTACAACACAATAAGAAGAACAAGTACAATTACCATCATATGCAACCCTGCAACAATAACCGTACAAGTAATAATACCCTCTAAGAATAAATTAAGCGTCATTATCAATACCCAAGGAAGATTACTATCAATAACTTCGATATCATCTGTAAATCTGTTCAAAATCCTACCAATGGGAGTATTCTCAAAAAATGACATTGGTGATCTTAGCACAGATTGAAGCATGTTATCATGGAAGAATCGTGCTCCCAGGATAATACAGAAACTCCATATGATAAAGGCACCAATTAAACTAAATACACATCCCAAGATCCCAAAAGTAGCATAAATTGATAGATATAATACCGGGTTATCTGTTTTTCTTAGTAATTCATTCCTCTCAGACCAATATGCCAATAAATACTTTCCACCTACAGTACTAAGAAAAGTACCACAAGTTAATATTAAATAGTAAATGACAAATTTACAGTTACATGCCCTCAAGTATTTCATTAAAGTATCAAATTTCAACACACCTTTCATCGTTGTTTCAGGATTAATGTCGATAGTTTCTGAGATTGATCCTTTTCTGTTATCAGTAGACTCCAAAATTGTTTTTTTATTTGTTGAAGCAACAAATTGCTGTGAATTATTTTCATTGAGAAGATTACTTTCAAGAGAGGCTTTCCTTTGGGCATCTTCATTCATAGAATTTCCAAATTCTTTAATCAATTTAGCCAAATCAGATTTATTCTGCTCCACTGTAGAAAAATCTCCTCTTTCTTTTATAGTCTGGTTCTTTAGAAAGATAATCTCATCTGCTTCTTTTAGAATATTGACAGAGTTCGTTGATAATATTTTAATTTTAGACTTTATTATTCCACCTTTACCCAAGACTTGGTCAATAAGATGTTTCCCTACGTGTGCATCCACAGCAGAAAGAACATCATCTAAAATATAGATATCAGCATTACAATATACGGCCCTTGCTAAAGAAATTCTTGCTTTTTGTCCTCCACTTAACGATATGCCTTTTTCACCAACTACTGTTTTATCAGCATATGGCAATTGTTTCAAGTCATCAGCTAGTGCGCAAGCTTCAATTGTTTTCCAGTAGTATTCTCTGTTATATTCATGCCCAAAAGTAATATTATCTCTAACAGTTCCATTTAGAATCCACGGGTTCTGAGTGCAATATGCGATGGTACCATTTACATCAAATATCGAGTTTTCACTCTCTATTGGAGGAAGCTCTCCTAGAATAGCTCTCAAAAGTGTAGTTTTCCCACTTCCTACCTTGCCAACAATACAAATAAGAGTTTCATTACATGCCTCTATACTGATATTGTCCAAAGCAATGTTATTGATAGTATATTCAATTTCATCTTCATTCTTTATAACTTTTTTATTACTCCACTTAAACGAAATATCCCTTAATTTTATAACTGCTCCTTTATCAGTATCATAGGTATTTTTTGGTGCAACTTCTTCGAGAGTTAAAAACTCACTTAATCTTTTCAATGACGCTATTGCCTGAACCAGTATAACTACAATATAAGGCGCCCTTGTTAATGATTGTGTTAATATTGTAAATAAGGTTAAAGATGGAAATAAGATTGCAGGAGTTAGTGGAATATCGTAAATCAACGCAAAAGTAGTATAACTTGCACAGCTGATAAAAAATGGAATACAGCTCCAAAGAAATATAGAAAGAGCACTTGTTATACCAATTTTACGACGAGTGACAAGTTCTTTATCATTTCTAAGTTCGCTTATTCTCGAAGCCATTGCTGTTTCCCAACAGTAAAATTTCACACTTCTAATAGTAGAGAGTACCTCATTAGTTAAACTAGTTCTAGCGTCTCTGAATTTCATAAGTTCCAAATAACGCTTCATTATCAATGAACTCACCATTGATGTTCCTGGGATTAGAATTAGAGCCGCAAGTATACCACCCCATGTTGCATTATAAATGATTTTATGAAGTGAAATAATACAGAAAATCAAACTCATAGGAATTGAGAATAAATCCAGAATGCCCTCAAATGACCATTTTAATGTATTTATATCAATAGTAATATGGTTCACGATATCACCAATCGTCTTTTTTTTTCTAGATTCTGAAGATAATGTAATTGCTTTCGTATAAACCATGGAAGTCAACGACGAATCTACCAGAAACACAACTTTACTCTGAAATGTATTCCCTTGATTGGAAATCAAAAATCTAGCACACGAAGTAAGAAATAATAAAGCAGCTAGGAAATACCCAATAATAGCAGGTTTAGGACTAGGGGATTGGTCCTCTTTTCGAGATTGAAAGAATTCTATAAGTAACTTCAAGATAAAAGGCTGAACAAAGTTCAAAATACTATCTATTAAATCAAGTATAATGAAAATAGATATTGGGAAATAAAATGACTTTAGCAAAGTTTTCAACAAACTAGGGTTCAGTGTCTTATTTCTTGAGCTGTCGCTGGTAATAGCATTCTTACTTACTTCCTTTTTCCAATTATTTCTCAACTTTGCTTCCGAAATTTCACAAGTAATCAGGGATGGAGTGTTGGGTAAGCTTTGTATCTCATCGTATTTCCTGACTTGATCTATCAATTCCAGAAGCCAGGAAAATGTTAATGTTGAGAAAATGCTCTTCCCTTGTGGTTTCATATTATTCTTATTATATTGTAATACACCATCACTTGTTTCATAATACAATCCTTCTAAAGTAAGTAACACCAAACAACACATAGTAATCATCATTTCAATAATGAGAGACCAGTACTTTATCCCATATATTTTATGGGGAGAAAACATATCCTGTATCGTAGAAACAACCCAAATAGCAGAATTAGCTATCCAAAATAGTAATGCTGATACTGCCGGAGTGTCTGACCGTCTATATTCGAGGATATGCAAAGGAAGAGCCCCCAGTATATTGTATATTGCAAATAGCAAAAGTGAAGGCTCATCTGTTCTAAAATGGAGCACGATAGAAAGAAACGATATCAAACATACTAATGCTAATTTTGTATTCTGAACCCGTTTTCTAGTCCCTGGATGACTTTCTGCTGCTAGTGAGATATACCCCAATTGCAAAATAACTATCACATATAAGAGGCTATTCACGTTACTACTCAACTGATAGATAAATTCTGGATTCAATGAGTTCTCTATATTTGAATACAATGGGTGCTTCCACGAATGCATTCTCTTATCAATTGTGTTCCATATAGCTTGAAGTACGATATTTTAATATCAACCTAATCTTTTTTCCCAAATAGAGAAGAAGTACGACTCGGCAACGAAATTCACTTGCCGGCCCATCCCTAAAAATAGGATACGAACATCCGAGGAGGTAGTTCGTTACTGTAGCACCAAGGATTATTATTCTTAATTGCAAGCTTCTATATTCGAGTACATTTAGTAATTAAGCCACTAATTCAAGCTTTTTATGGCATGAATGAGATATATCTGATAATTGCTACGATACATAGAGTGTATACTTATTTCGTATTGTTAACTCCCACATTATATTAGAGATCAAAGAAGCTAACTGTTAAAGGTAATTAGAATGATTAATCTCACTATTGACTATATTGAAGTCTGGAATGAGTTTATTTCCTTGGCAATACTTACATTCAATTAGCAACCAACATTAGTTTTGCGAAGATCGGTTATCTTGTATACATCATTTCTTACAATTTTGGAGACACGACTATATGCACGCACAATCTAATTTATTAATACGAATAAAAGTGACAGGTATACTAGACATGAAGAAACCCATTTTGGGAGGCTTGCAGAGTAGTTCATTAACAAGGTTTAGACTGACTACTCGGGTAATTAGATGGCTAAGTTCTAAATGTACAATTCCTTCGGATTATGATGCTACGAAGTACCGGCAATGGGTCACTATACAGCCATGTGTGAATGAAGAAACAAAATTGTCGGTTATGTCATTCAATTTGTTACTGAGACACTATATGTGGAAAGAAGTCTTTTCTTATTTGGATCAAAATTATTTAGATTGGAGTACCTATAGGTTTCCTCTAATCAATAAAACAATAGAGCAGTTCCAAAGTGATATCATGTGTTTTCAAGAAATGGAGCATTCTATCTATGAACGATACTGGTCTAAAGATTTCCCAAATTCCAGTTACAAAAGCATATATATGAGAAAATCGAAGCCTCAATATTGGGGAGACAAGCCATTGGAGCATATAGATGGAGTTGGCATATTTGTAAATTGCGATAAATTCGATATTATCAAACAAGAGAAAGTCCATTTTGGAGAATTCATTCTCAAAAATAAGTATAAATTTAGTCTTACAGATGATTTAACTGAAAGAGTCATTTCTAGAAATACAGTTGGAATCTTAGTGAAACTCAGGCATAAGGCAACTGATAAGTTCATATATGTGGTAAATACCCATTTGTATTGGTCACCAAAATGTAACGATGTTAAGCTAGTTCAGACAAAAATTTTATTAAATATTTTGAACAACTTTATAGACACAGAAGATCAGGCAGTGATTTTAATGGGAGATTTGAACTCCACACCTGAATCGAGTGTATTTCAACTATTAAATGAAGGTATGGTAAACTTATCTAAAGCAAAAGATCTCAACTACGTTAATTACGGTAGAGGAAATAGTATAATTGATCAACAAGGTTACATGAAAAACCCATTTTTATTTGAAAATGTTTATTCAAGTTTGCTTGATGCTGATAATTTAGAGTTTACTAGTTTCACTAAATCTCTAACTGATGTCCTTGACCACATATGGGTTAGCAAGAACCATTTTTCTGTGTTAAAGGTTCTAAGTGAAGTCGATAAATCATACTCCAATGACCTGCATACATTGGGATTCCCCAATAACGAATTTCCATCAGACCATATTCCCTTAGTTACACAACTTTCAATTGAATAGGGTAATATTGATCATCGTCCGAGTTCACTGTAATACAATATTTGATAATATTGGTTTGCTACTCAGTTCCTTTGGTTATGGAGTCACAATTTCAGCTCAATGACAGTATACTTAATAAGATTTTCTGGATCTAAATGTCAGGTCGTGTGAAAGTCATTATCGTTGTCCACGAAATTTGAATAGTTTAAACAAAAATATTAGACACCTCAAAGAATAGTATAATAGTAGATTCAATTATTAATCTAATACAATTAAATTTTCAGTGTAACCCATAGGCTTCACATTTATTGGATATTTTCGATAATTACATCAACAGTAGTTTATCTTTTGAAGAATATTTTGAGAATCCCGCTGAGATATTCGTAAGGAAGGCAACACGAAATTATTTAAAGATTTGATGAAAATATACAGAGGGTGGCATTGTTACATATAAGAAAGAATAATCTGATCTAAATTTAAGATGAATGTTAATCCAAAGTATCAGCAGGGCCAGGTTCAAGCTCCAAACTTACAAGCTCAGCAAATATTACTTCAGCAGCTACAACAAGGGCAAGCACAACAGCAGCCAGCGTCTAATGCAATTGCTGGAGGTGGTCAATATGGCCAACAAGCTGAAAATTTTACTGATAACGTAGGCCAACAGTCATTGTATCAGAGCAATTATCAAAGACCTCAAGGTCCTGTGCAACAGTTTTTCCCTCAGCAGTTTCAACAACAAGCGCTGCAACAGGCTAACGTACTCCAATTGCAATATCAGCAACCTCAAATGCAACAACAATACCAACAACTGCAACTGCAAGGTCAACAGCTGCAGCTGCAATCACAACCCCAGCCCCAACTGATTCCACACCAGCCGCCAAGTGTCCAAAGTCAACCATTCTTCAATCAGCAATCCTTATCGCATCAACAACTGCAACAACAACAATCACAACTGCAGCAACAATCACAACTGCTTGGCTCAATAAAGATAGAAAATCCAAATTCAATCTATTGGCAACACCAGATCCAATTATGCCAAATTTCTAGAAGTATAAATATTCCGCACTACTATGCTAGACAATTTGCTTCAAATTCTAGAAAAAATAAGAATATATACAGCGAATCAAAGGCAATCAGTTTAATTGATACTACTAAATCATTAGTAGCCACGTTAGAAGATCATGAGAAGACTTCTGTTTCTACTCCAACCCATAATTCTGCATTGTTACATAATAAGAAAATGGCAAATGATGATGAACAAGAAGAACAGAGAATGAGGTTGAAGACGCAGGGGAAACAACTTTGGTGTCAGTTAGATATGAGTGGACAAGGATTGGTCAATTTGTCAATAAAATTATTCCAATACGACTTCTTAGAATCTTTGTTTTTGAATAATAATAAGTTGACTGTAATACCACCTATAATTAGTAAGTTAAAGGGTTTAAGAACTTTGGATCTTTCACATAATAGAATCAGTGAAGTTCCTGCGGAATTGGGATTATGTTATAACTTAAAGTATCTCTATTTATTTGATAATAATATTAAAACATTACCAAATGAATTCGGTAATTTAATTGAGTTGGTATTTTTAGGTATAGAAGGTAATCCTATAGAACCTAATATTGCAAACTTAATTGCAGAGAAGGGAACGAAGGAATTAATTTCCTATTTAAGAGACTTGAAGCCTCAACATGCACCAAATCCAAGACCATGGTTAATGTTAGAAGATGATGGTGAAATTTCAACCTCAGCTGATGATTCTGCTTCCGATTCATTCACTTTGGTTTCATACAATACTTTATGTCAGCATTATGCTACTACTAAGCTTTATAAATATACTCCATCATGGGCTCTTAATTGGGAATATAGAAGAAACCTTTTAAAGGAAGAAATACTTAGGTACGATAATGATGTTATCTGTATGCAAGAAGTTGAAACCAAGACATTCCACGAGTTTTGGGTTCCAATTATGGCAGAAAAAGGCTACAAAGGTCTTTTCTATAGTAAGACGAGATCGAAAACTATGAGCGATAATGATGCTAAGAAGGTAGATGGTTGTGCAACTTTCTTTAAAACTAATAAGTTTACCTTAATTCAAAAGC
The DNA here is from genome assembly GCA_030462985.1 of Schwanniomyces sp. yHRVM31. Taxonomy (NCBI): domain Eukaryota; kingdom Fungi; phylum Ascomycota; class Pichiomycetes; order Serinales; family Debaryomycetaceae; genus Schwanniomyces; species Schwanniomyces sp. yHRVM31. The sequence continues at coordinate 75,935 of JAKVQU010000031.1, forward strand.
AAAATTTCGAATATAATAGTGTTTGTATGGGATCTGATAAGTATAAAAAGACTAAAGATTTGTTTAATCGTTTCATGAATAAAGATAATATTGCATTGATCACATTCTTCCAACATAATGAAAGTGGAGAGAAGATTGTTATTGTTAACACGCATTTGCATTGGGATCCTGCTCTCAATGATGTCAAGGCAGTTCAAGTAGGAATCTTACTTGAAGAACTTCAAAATATAATGAAGAAATATCATGGCACAAATCAATTAGAAGACATCAAGAATTCTTCTTTAATCATTTGTGGTGATTTCAATTCTGTAAGAGATAGTGCTGTATATCAATTATTTGCTAATGGTTTGGTAACTAAACATGATGACTTACAAGGAAGAGACTATGGTAGGTTTACTGATGAAGGAATCCGCCATAACTTTAAATTGAAGTCTGCTTACGAGAATATTGGTGAATTACCATTCACTAATTTTACACCTGATTTTACTGAGTTGATTGATTATATCTGGTATTCTACACCAACTCTAAGAGTAAAGGGATTGCTTGGTAAGATTGATGAAGAATACTGTAGTCAACGCATTGGATTTCCAAATGCTAGTTTCCCTTCAGATCATATTCCTTTGGTTACCAAATTCCAAATCAAAAAGGGTGGTACTACAAAGAGGCCTGACTTCAAGCCAGACTTTAAAACTGGTTCCTCTAGAAAAACTTAGTTTTTTTTAGATTCTGCTACATGTATATTAGTATTTGGGTTGAATTTTATCTAGTTTGTTGTTGATATTTTTATAGCTCTAATTTAGAATTTTGTATCTTATAACCTGACGTAATTTTTGGATACATATGTTCCCGAAAGTTTAACCGCTATAATATTTTAGTCAAAAATTTGTTGAAACAGAAATATCTTATAAAATTATCAATAATGTCATTGTTAATACCAACAAAGGGAGATTATCTCGATGCTCATAGTAGAGTAGAAGAGGAGGAATTATATAATATTAAAATCAAAAAGATAGAAGATCAACTTAAATGGAATTTTGAAGTTGTCCCCGGATTCTTCAAACAAACAGAAGAAGATACCGACGATTTGACATTCAACTATGCTACTGCAAACATGGGTAGGTTGAAATCCTGGGAAGATATCATATCGGAGTTGGAAACTTTGAATGACAACTGTGACGAGAATGAAATTTACAAATTAGTGTTCTTTGCAAGACATGGCCAAGGCTACCATAATTTATGTGTATCTAAATATGGCTTAGAAGAATGGGATGCAAAATGGCATTCATTAACTACTGATGGTGAAATTACTTGGGCACCAGATCCTAGATTAACACATTTGGGAGAAGACCAAGCTAAGGAAAATCATGAGCTTTGGAAGAAGGAGATCCTTCTCGGTGCACCAGTTCCATCTAAATTCTATGTTTCACCAATGCAACGTTCCATGAACACTTCTTATATTACTTGGAAGGGAATCAGACCTGATGATGTCATCTGTAAGGTAAAGGAATCGCTTAGAGAAACTGTGGGAATAAATTTGTGCGATAAAAGATCTCCAAAATCAACTATTGATGAAAGATTTAGCAAGTTTGGCTTTGATTCCAGCGAAATTTCAAAGGACGATCAGATGTATGGTATTGTAGAAGAATCTCTTTCTGATCACTCGGTTAGAGTAAATGGTTTCCTCCAAGGACTCTTCGAAGAAGATTGTGCTAGTGGTAAAATTTCAAGAGAATCTGCAAAGAAAAACACTATTATTTCCACTACAAGTCATGCGGGAACTATTCGTTCTGCTATTACTGTACTTCATCATAGACATTTCACTATCTCTACGGGTGGTATGATCCCAATTGTGATCAAAGGTACTAGAAAAGCGTGAAGAAATAGCATGAAATTTATTTCCTATCTGGGAAGGTTGCGCTTTGATTTATAAACCGGACGTAAATAAGTATATATATAGTTTGTTTAGATATTTTTTATTTATATAGAAGTATATATAGATAAATGGTATAACTTCATGGCTAAATAACAATAAAAAAGGATATGATATTCAATTTTCCTGATGTGAAATTGGGCCATTTTTTCATCTTTCTTATATACTGGGGTGCAGCAAGGGCGATAAGTTGGCCATGGAGTAATGATAGTTCGTCATCGTCTTCGAGTTCAGACTCCGCTAGTAGCTCGATAAGTAGCTCAATAAGTAGCTCTGATAGTAGCTCTGATAGCAGTATTACAAGTGACGTTAGCTCAGCTTCCTCGACATCATACGAATCATACCAGCCGTATACAACTACTTGCCCTTCAGGGGATCTTCGCAGAAAAGCAAGTGGCATATCATCCAAAGAATCTGAATACTTATTAAACAGGCATGAAATAACCAATGAGAACTTGATTGATTTCTTATCTCATAAGGCCAATTTATCGGATTTTGATGCTGAAAAATTCATTAATGGTTATTCCCCACAACATAATATCTCAATCGGACTTGCTTTCAGTGGAGGGGGTTATCGAGCAATGCTTAGTGGGGCAGGACAGATCTTAGCCCTTGACAATAGATTCAATGAGCTGGAGTATATGGGAGGATTATTACAAAGTGCGTCCTATCTTGCAGGGTTATCAGGAGGTAATTGGTTAGTGGGAACATTAGTTTTGAATAATTGGATTCTGGTCAATGAAATATTAGAAAAAGATCTGGGTATATGGGATATTGATGATTCCATAATTAATCCTAGTGGAATTAATTTGGTAGGCACGCTGGAATACTACTACAAAATTCAAAGAGCTATATCACATAAACAAGATGCTGGGTTTGATACTTCAGTTACAGATATCTGGGGTAGAGCATTATCTTTTCAATTTTTTCCTGATGGTACAGGAGGTGTTAATTTAACTTGGTCAGGGATTCGAGACTTGTCTAATTTTGAAAACTATACAATGCCGTTTCCAATTGTGGTTGCCGATGGAAGAACGCCAAATACATATATTTTAAGTTCAAATTCCACTATATATGAATTCAATCCTTATGAAATGGGTTCTTGGGATCCTTCATTGAATACTTTTATGGATACCAAGTATCTAGGTACAGAAATGAAGAACGATGGATATCTGAATAGTACGAGTTGTGTGGTTAATTTTGATAATGCAGGATTTGTGCTTGGTACTTCCTCTTCCCTTTTCAATCAAATCATTATTAAACTAGAAGATTCAGATATTAATTCGTTAGTTAAGAAGATATTGGGAGAAATATTGTCGAAAATAAGTTACGATTTGGATGATATTGCACCTTATCATCCCAATCCATTTCATGGATCCAACTTTGGAACTTCCAATAGCATAATGTCAAATGACACACTTTTTTTGGTAGATGGAGGAGAAGATCTGCAGAATGTACCATTGTATCCTTTAATACAATCAGATCGTGATGTTGATATAATCTTTGCATTTGACAATTCAGCTGACACTAGCTTGAATTGGCCAAGTGGTAAATCCTTGGTATTTACCTATGAACGTCAGTTTTCACCCCAAGGTATTGGTTCACCTTTCCCTCCTGTTCCTGATGTGGAGACATTTTTAGAGAATGGTTATAATCAAAACCCAGTGTTTTTTGGCTGTGATGCTGCAAATCTAACTTTCCTAATTAACTATCATGATAATTCAAAAATTAATGAGACTGATGTACCATTAGTGGTTTATATGCCTAATAGCAATTATTCGTATGCATCTAATATGTCTACGTATAAATTATCTTATTCGGATGATGAAAAAGCAGGTATGGTTCGTAATGGGTTTGAAGTTTCAAGCAGAGGGAATTTAACTAAAGACGATAACTGGGCTAAATGTGTGGGATGTGCAATTATCAGAAGATCACAAGAAAGGTTAGGCATCGAGCAATCTGATGAGTGTAAAAGCTGTTTCAGTAAGTATTGTTATCACGAAGAAGCTTATTTTGTCCTGTCTTCAATTCCAACTACTTTATCTACTGGGGTGGCCTCATCATCTTTCTCATCCGCAACTATACAGTCTACCAACTCACATACCTCATCAAAGAAGAGCAAGGCATCAATGTTGAATGTAAATTGGATTTTTGTTGCATTGTCTTTAATCATATAATAGTAATGCCTAATTATATTTATACATATATAGTAATAGATCATACTTGTCTAGTTTATTAGCGTAGAAGAGATCCTTCGTATGTTATAGAACCATTCTCACTAAAATAATTTGCAACTTAAAAATGTATCTCGTCACGTGAGTATCCATCGCAAAAAAATTTCAAATATGTTAGATGGTTTTTATATATACTTAGTACACAAGATTGAATAGAATAAATAACAATGGTCAAGTCATACGATCGTTATGAACAGGAGAAATGCTTCGGTGTTATCTCTTCTCAATCTAATGTAGTGTGGATTCCATCTAGTCTTGACAGATCGTCGAAATCGGCAGGAAGAGTAATTACTTCTGGGTTGGAAGAAATCTTGATATGGGATATAAAAACAGGTGAATTGGTCACAAGATTAAGAGATGGTCTTAGACCTGGTGCTTCTAATGCTTCAACATCCCAGGCACCTTCCCCAGTGACATTCTTAACATACCATGAGACTACTAATGTTATTGCAGCAGGTTATAATGATGGATCAATAAAAGTTTGGGATATCCCTTCTGCTTCTGTGCTTGTAAGTTTTCAAGGACATAAGAGTGCCATCACTATCTTGAAATTTGACCGTAGTGGTACAAGATTAGCATCAGGTTCATCGGACTCCAGCATCATTATGTGGGATTTAGTAGGAGAAGAAGGTTTGTTTAAATTAAAAGGACATAAGGGACAAATCACCGGTTTATCTTTTCTTTCAGAAAACTCAAAATCTGAAAATTTAGATGATATTGATGATTATATTGTAAGTGTGTCTAAAGATGGATTAATAAAATTATGGGAACTCAAAACACAACAATGTGTGGAATCTCACTTGGCTCATTCAAATGAGTGTTGGTCTTTAGGCATTAACCAAAATATAGATACTTTAATTACTACCGGAAATAAAGATCAGGTCAAAGTCTGGAGGATTGATCTTAGTCAACCAGATACCAAAAAAATAATAGAAAGAGGTTCATTTGAAAAGCAAAGTAAAGCAAGATGTGTTGATATTGAATTCAAATACATTAAAAATTCTTACCTATTCTACTTACAAAATGCCGATAGAACTATTGAAATGTTCAGAATTAGATCTGAAGATGAAATCAAAAAGGGTATATCTAAAAGAACAAAGAGATTGAAAGAAAAGGGTTATGACGAAGATGAAATCTTGGAATCAATTCAACAATCCGAAATAAGCATGTTAATAGCACCATTTGGAACTATTAGAACCACGTCAAAGATAAAATCATGTACGTGGGTTGAAAATTCTAACAAGAGTTTAGATATTTTAATTTCGATGATGAACAACTCATTAGAATACCATCATATTCCAATTCCTGATCAAATAAAGAAGGCTCAATCTGTATCTTCCGAAAAGAAGCACTCTATAGAATTATTAGGTCATAGATCAGATATTAGAGCCATGGATATATCATCTGATAATAAATTATTAGCAACTGCTTCAAATGGTGAATTAAAGATTTGGAATATAAAAACTAATAATGTTATCAGATCATTTGCATTGGATGGAGGGTATGCATTATGTTGTAAGTTTTTACCAGGTGGTACTTTGATTGCATTAGGTTTCAAGAATGGTGACTTGGAATTATACGATTTAGCATCCTCCTCATTAATTGATAGAGTGGAAAGGGCACATGATTCTTCTGATGAAGAAGGTGCTGCTATCTGGTCATTAGACTTAACTCCTGATGGAAAAACATTAGTTACCGGTGGTAACGACAAGGCTGTTAAATTCTGGAACTTCGACTTGGAACAAGAGGTGATTCCAGGCTCCAATACTACCATATCCCATCTTAAATTTGTTCACAATCAAACCTTAGAATTAAATGAAGATGTTTTATGTGTTAAAATATCTCCTGATGCTAAATACTTGGCGATTTCATTGTTAAATAATAATGTGCAAGTTATATTTTTAGACTCATTGAAATTATTTTTGACTTTATATGGACACAAGTTACCAGTATTGTCCATAGATATTTCATTTGACTCCAAGTTGATTATAACTTCTTCTGCCGATAAAAATATAAAGATATGGGGTTTAGATTTTGGTGACTGTCACAGATCTATATTCGGACATCAAGATTCTATTATGAATGTTAAATTTATACCTGAAAGTCATAATTTCTTTTCTTCTGGTAAAGATGGATTAATTAAGTACTGGGATGGTGATAAATTCGAATGTATCCAAAAATTACCAGCCCACCAAGCCGAAGTATGGTGTTTGTGTGTTACCAGTGATGGATTATCAATGATCTCCACTTCCCACGATCATTCTATTAGAGTCTGGGTAGCATCTGATGATCAGGTGTTTTTGGAGGAAGAAAGAGAAAAAGAAATGGATGAGCTTTATGAGAACACATTATTGGACTCTTTGGAAGGAGAAGAAGCACCAAAGAATGATGATGATACCGATGAAGATGGTGCCAGCAAGGTCACTAAACAAACTTTGGAAACTTTAAAAGCTGGTGAAAAGCTTATGGAAGCATTGGACATTGGTACTGAAGATGTTAATGCCATTGAGGAATATACCTTGCATCTCAAGCATTTCCAATCCAAAAAAACAACTGTCCCACCAGTAAAGCCAGTTCCAAACCCTCTTTTACAAGCCTTGGGTCTCACTGGCCAGGAGCACGTTTTGAAGGTATTATTAGCCATCAAATCGGCTCAGCTCGATGATGCTTTGTTGGTGTTACCATTTACATATACTCTTAAACTTTTGAGATTCATTGACATCTGGACCAACACTGACGTCTCGAACAACATTGTAAACATATCATTGATTTGTCGTGTGCTTTTCTTCATCATCAGAGTCAATGCCAATGAGTTCATAAATCAAAAAGATCCAGCTATCAAGAACCAGCTCATCAAGGTCAAAGAACAATTGCGTTCTGCTCTTCAAGGAAGTTCAACTCAGCTTGGTGTAAACACTCTGGGTTTGCGTTTTGTCAAACAACAATGGAAACTTTCTCACGTTACCGAGTATATCGATCAAGAAGAACAAAGAGAGCATGAAGATAAGAGAGCCATCAAAAGATCTTATACTACTATTTAGTAAGTTTATGTGTGGCTTTCACAACTTATATGTTGTCTACATAACGTTACATATTTTCAAATCCTAATAAACCATTCTTTATTGTCTGTAGCCGTATAGCCCGTCAAACTGTTATTTCGTCATTTGTCACCGAAATTTTTCAATCCCGTTTTTAGGTCATATTTCTCCAGAGGGGAAAAAAAGTAAGTTTTTTATGAGACGAGAATTTCTAACGATCCTGATTTTCTTTTGTTTTGTATTGGTAATTAGCATCCCTTGAAGTAATATAAGTTGATAGCCAAAAAGGTATCACAGTGAAAGTATCTAAACTAGTTTATAAGAGGTATTGGGGAGTATATAACTAAAAACAACATAGATACTACAGGCGGGTTGATTAGGCAGCCAAATTGAATATATAGCATACAATCGCAATTTGACGATGAATGGACTCCAACAACCAACAAATGGGATTAACTCGTGGCATGCCATGTATTCTGTGACAGACAGACAAAAAGTTGTCCAGATTTTATCTAGCACCCTCAAGGAAATACAGAACACTAACTATGACGCCCAGAAGGCGGTAACTATGGCACAGGAGTTTGAAAAGTTCACGTTTATGAAATCACAGAGTAAAGATGAGTACTTGAGGCTCATTAGGCAAAAAATCGCCCAGCTTAGAGGAAGCATAAGAAGCGCCAATGTGGGTATGAATAATAGCAATAACAATATGGTAGGCGGGCAAATCAACAACATCGCCCTGCAACAAAATGGCATGAATACCCAGGGAATGAATTTTATGCAGCAGGCACAAGCTCAAGCACAGGCACAAGCAAGACAACAATCAATTGGGATGCAGGGCCAACTTCGAAATAACGTAATGACGAACCCAGCGGCTACAAATCAACAACAGCATTTGACAGGAGGAATGCTACCACAACAACAACTTCCACAACAAGGCATGCAAAATCAGCAGAAGCCAATGCAGCCAAATCCACATCAAATTCAACAAATCAGTAACATGATTAGGAATGCTCCTATTCCACAAGCATTACTCTCAAAAATACCAAATTTACCACCAAATGTCAATACATGGACTCAGATATTCGACTGCTTCCAAAAGAAAATTATACCTGCAACTGCAATGCCTTTGGTAAAGGAAATTCATAATACCCATATACAATTGGCCATTCGTCAACACCAGCAACAAAAAATGAACCAAATGCAAAACCAGCGTATGGATCAACCACAAAATAATGCACAACCTCCGCCCCAACAAGCTAATATGAATAATATACAAGCACCTCCTATGTCTAATTCGACTAATAACACTCCCGTGATGAATAATCTTCTGAACTTTAATATGAATGGGATGAACAATATGAACCAACAAAAACAGCAGTTGATGCAAAGGCAAATGCAACAACAACCTCAGCAACAACCGCTTCAACAGCTGCAGCCACAACAGCTGCAACAAAGACAAAGTGTGAGTGCAAGTCCTCAGGTAATGAATATGCAAGTGCCTCAGTCTATACCCCAACAGAAGCCTCCAAATTTTCAAATAACTCAACAGGATTTAATGAAATATAGCGGAGATGCAATGATTTTATTGTCAAAGTTGCAGGCTAATGGTCAAATACAGCCAAATTTGGAGCAGCATCAGAAGGAGAGTTTCATTCACAAATATATTATACATCAAAAAACCCAACTTTGGAAGCAGCAAAATGGTCAGGCACAAGTTTCTAATAATCTTGTCGGGGGAAATAACTTGAATATGCAGCAGGGAATTGCTCAAAGGAGATTAAATCAACCTCTGATGCATCAACCACCAAACTCAGCACCTGCTTCGACTAATGTTGCACAACAGCAACCTCAGCAACAAATACCACTTCAGAACCCTCCTATACCACAGGCTCAGAATATGCCATTTGATTCACTGCCTATGTTGAATAATGTTGGATTAGGAGCAAACCAGCCGTTATTGAAGCCTCAAGCCCAAAATAATAATTTATCATCACCATTGGTCCCTCAAAGAGGAACAAATAACATCCCCTTGAATAATGCTAACAGACCAGCGCAGAACAGAGCTAACGGTGCTACGCCATTTTCTCTCTCCTCAATCTTACCACCTTTAACTGACGAGTTGAAATTAAAATTGAGACAATTGATAGAAGAGGTATCTCGGAATAATGTTGCCTTGAAAGATGTAACCATGTTATTGTCACCACAGGACAAGACAGTTGTACGTGAGACAATTATGAAGATGTCCCAACAATATGCTAATATAGATAGTATTATTAGCTATTTCTTTATTATTACAAGGAATATTGAAGGAACTAAGAGATTAATTCAAATGAAGTACATGACCAAAAATATTATAGAAAGTTTAAACAGAGGAGTATATTTAGCAGCTCCTGACTTGCTTGAAAAATTACGTTCTCAATACCAAAAGTATTTTGATTATGTTAAGGAGCAGTTCGCTGCTAGAAGACAACAGCAACAACAGTCTCAACAAACGCAACAATCTCAACAGCCTCAACAGCAACAACACGCTCAACAACCTCAACAGCAGCAGCAGCAATTCCTCAACAACCAGACTATGAATCCTGCTTCCCAAATGCAAAATCAAAAAAGGATGTCCGGATCACAACCAATGCCAATGGGGAATAATACTAATTGGCAAAATAGTCCTAATTTTAACCAACAGCAAATGAGAAATAACTTGAATAGTAGCCCAATGCTTATGAATAATTCTCCAATCATGGTTAATGGCCTACCAGCGGGTCAAATGCAACCTCAAATGGCCAAACAAAGTGTATCTCCTAGGAAGTCTTCAAACCCTAATAACAATAGTGCTAGACGTAAAACATCTACTGGAAAATCTATAAGTTCTGCAGGCGGTATACCTACTCCAGCTGCTATAACTACGACACCTGCATCATTAACTAGTGCAATAAAGACTCCTAATAGTATGCCTACACCCCAGGTCACCCAAAGTCAAAGCAATAACACTCCTCTGGGACAATCACCTGGTCACAATAATAAGTCAAACTCTGATCATACATCAAACGCTCAAGAAATAGCAGATATTTTTGCGAAGGGCGGAGATGATTTAAAGCTGAGTAAAAGAAAAGAGTTGTCTAATACTGATTGTGAGTCTTTCTTCTTTAGTTCGCTTGTTAACATGTTGGATATTAGCGAAGCAACCAATGCTTTATTTACTCAAAATTCTGAGTTAATCGAAAGCAAATCTACTTTGAGATCCCCTCTTTCTCCATCTGTTGACTCTCGTGAATGGACTTGTGAGGTATCTCCATTAGCTATTTCGTCTTCCTTTAAACAAGTCCAAAGCATTAGGGACTTGGTTTCTAAGGATATTATTGAGTCGTGCTCTAACTTAGTTATTGATGAACCTGTTAGTTCACAAGTTAAACGTGGCAGTGAAGAAATGAATGATATTGATGAATTCTTTGATGAAAAGAAAATTAAATTAGATGAATCTGATGAAAAAAATATATTTGAGCCAGTAGCCTTTGATTCGTGGAAGGAGTTTATCATCTCTAATATGGATTAATTTAATATTTTTTTTGAAAAAAAAAGTTCAGGTAATTAATTGATAGAATGGTCATTGTTTTGCGTTTAAGTTGATATTGAAGCTTCTATTATGTATTTTGATATTATGTAATTATAATTAATGCATCTGTAAAATATTACAAAAAAGTAAAATTAAAATTAAAATTTTATTAATTTATTATATTATATTATATTATATTATATTTCTTGATCACTAGATTCAAGTTCTTCAAATGATTCTTCATAACAACAATTTTCCTCTATACATGGGTAACGTTGTTCCTTTTGCTCCATCAGATATACAACATATATAAATCGCATTTTTCCATTACAATCGTATTCAATTTCGTATTTAGTACTACTCTCTGTACCTTTTCCACAGCCAACAGTTCCTACGTTGAAGTTATTTATCGTAGTTAAACGGTCTTTAGAGTAGATATAATTTTCTATCCTATAGCCATATCCTCCTAAATTATAAACTTTCTCTACCTTTTCTCCTTTAAGAACTACTTTTCCAACGTTACGTGCTATATTCCCGCTAGATATATGAATATAACTATAGCCTGACAGTGTATATTCATAATGGTCTATGCTTCTAATATTCTTGGTTTGCCCATAACTTTCTACCAATATAATTCTATCATAATCATCTATATAATATACATAAACATCCTGGATATCGTCTGGTAATATATCGACTTCTTCTCCTAGGTCTATACCATATCTTTCATTCTCAAATGGAACCATATTGAATAATGGACCTTTACTTAGTTTCACCTTTTTTGAAATCTTTTTTGATTTCGTTTCAATATCTTCCTGAATCGTTTTAGTACTTCCTTTTATCAAAGCAAATTGTTCGGCTAACTCAATAAATGGCTCTTGCATAGTATAGATGATGTAATAGGATTTTTTAGTCTAGTGCGAATATGGCTTAAGTTAAATATCAGAACAATTTCGTATTTCAATTGCAATTTGCGGCTACAACATTCGTAAATGGTCGTTATTGATTCTCGGCTTGACTAAAGGAGAATAAAGAATTCTTGCACATTTATATTATTCATTAAACTTTTTTGAGGTTAAACTAGTCAGGATATTCCAATGCCACTCACTTTAATTGCGTATTATTAAAGAATCTTCCATGTAGATAAGAGATACTCACCATACTTACACAACTCTCCCATCACCTCTACTAATTCATTTCTACATATTGACACTCAAGAAGAATGGGCTGATCTGCTATATTATTTTACAATCAATCATCTTCCGTACCACTGTAAAGAAACTTTTCGTACCACAATAATATGCAAATACGCTTGGAACATAGATAGGAAAGCGTAAATTTGCCAAAAATCTTCATAAAACTTATATTGTCCATCGATATTAGCTCATTATTTCTTTATTCTTCTCTCAAACACAGGCTTGTATCTCTTGTACTTTGCAATACCAACCAAACCTCAAATATATGTTAATTCCTTATTGAATTCTCAAATGTGTAATAAAAGACTCGAGTTTCTTCCTATCATATATTAATTAAGACAAATCTTTTTCGTCAGCAATATAAACTTTATTGATAATACTAATACTTTCAGTCATTTGATAAGTCATTTGGCGAGAGATAAATAATATTTTATACATTCATAACTTTCACCATTCTAATTAATTCAAAATTCAATACTGGGCCATCAAATATATACTGGGTTAACTTAAAATTATAATTATGAATACTGGAGTAAATTTAATTATAATGACATCCAGCTGATAAAGATATTTTTTTGATTGAGAATATCACAGACAAATATAATTTCATCCTTACACATTAAAATGTCACCACCAGAAAAGAAGATTTCAGTAGCATTTGTATGCCTTGGAAATATGTAAGTAAAACTATATGATTTTCTACAAGATTCTTTGAGATATTATTTTTTGACTAAACATCTTACTGAAGGTTTTTCATTGTAACATTAATCATCTTTTTCATTGTTCCTTGCACAAGTTATTCGAAGTTCATCTACTAACTAACGAAATAGATGTCGTTCTCCAATGGCTGAAGCTATATTCAAGCATCAGGTTAAGGAATTAGGATATGCAAAATATTTCGATAGAATAGATTCATTTGGAACTAGTGGTTGGCACAGGGGGGACTCTCCAGATCACAGGTCTGCAAAGACTTGCAAGAAACATGGAGTTCCTATTCATCATGCTTCACAACAAATATCTCCAGAAGACTTTAAGAATTTCGACTACGTTATTGGAATGGATAGATCTAACGTGGAGGATCTCTTGTTCATGAGGCCAAGAGATTCCAAAACAAGAGTAGCGCTTTTTGGAGAATGGAGAACTGATGAGAGATTTCAAAAGATTGTTGATGACCCTTATTATGGTGGAATTAATGGCTTTGAAACCAATTTCCAGCAAATATGCCATTTCAGTAAAGAATTTGTAGAACAAGAAATTGGAAAATTGCACTAGATTCTTCCAATAATAGATATTTTGACCCACTTATAGAGAACCTAGGATATTTACTTACGAAAACAATACTTTCCTTTTATTTAGATGATAATAGACCTTTACTCTTCCAGAAATGATTTAATACGATAACGGAATTGTAGGATAAGTGCGTAAATATAAACCTCTGCGAGTAAATTCCAGCACATTATTCAACATAGTACAAAGATCACATTATTTGAAGTAAATGGATTAAGGTATCAGAATACATTAAAGGATTAGACTTATCAACACACAGCTATGAGTACCAGAAAACTACAACAAGAGTTTGATAAGACGAATAAAAAAATTGCAGAAGGTTTATCTGTGTTTGACGACATATATGATAAGTTGATGACAACAGAAATAAGCTCCCAGAAAGAAAAGTTGGAGAGTGATTTAAAGAAAGAAATTAAAAAGTTGCAAAGACTGAGAGATCAATTAAAACAATGGTTAGGTGATAGTAGCATTAAATTGGATAAAAATTTATTGCAAGAAAACAGAACTAAGATAGAGCATGCAATGGACCAATTCAAGGACCTCGAGAAATCATCTAAAATTAAGCAATTTTCTAATGAAGGATTGGAGTTACAAATTCAAATGTCCAAGGGAGGTAGATTTGTGGATCCAGAAAATGTAAAAAAATCAGAGGCATGTAATTATTTGAGTGACTCAATTGATCTGTTGAATCAACAGAACGAGGCATTAGAACTGGAAGTGCATCAGGCAACTGTGCAGTTAAAAAAGTCCAAATCTTCTAATTCCTATTCAATTCAAGCCACTATTGACGATTTCAGGTACAAGATTGAGAGAAATAATACTCATTTAACTAAGTTGGAGAAAATTTTAAGAAATATTGAAAACGAAAACTTGGACCCCGAAAGAATCGATGATATAAAGGATGATTTGGAATATTACATAGAGAATAATCAAGATGAAGATTATGTAGAGTATGACGATTTCTATGACCAATTGGATATCGAAGATAATTTGGATGTTCAAGGCACACTACAAGGTCATACTTCTGAGATTATTGAAGGTAAAGAAATCAAGGAAGAAATTGTGGACAAGCCTAAGCTTGAAGCTGCTAAGGAACCTCCGAAGGAAGCAAGTAAAGTTCCCGTTCTTTCTTCCATCGTTGCACCATCTGTTTCTAAGAAAACCAAACCTACAGTTGTTCCTGCACCACCACCTCCACCATTGACCGAAGCTACCTCATATTCCAACGTGATAAAGGCAGCAGTGAAGGCAACTTCTAGTCCTGTTTTCGCTCCTGCAAATACAAGCACTGCATCATCTACCCCAGTAAAAGGTCCTCCTCCAGGATTAAACAACATTGGTACACCAGGCTCTAAGATATCTCAAGCTACCCCAGGAACTCCAGAAATAGATAACCAATCATTCCGTGATCAATCTCAACTGCCTATCTTCTCTCAAGAAGATAAGACTTTTGGGGACACGGTTCCAAGATTGTCTTCTATTGCTAGATCAAGATTACACAATCCATTACCATTACAGTCTATCAGTGGATTATTGGAATTATCTTTACTCAACTGTCCAGATTCATTCGATGCTGAAAAACCTAGACAATACAACCCTCTTAATGTCCATCCTTCCTCCATAGACTACCCACAAGAACCAATGTATGAACTCAACTCCAGATCTATAATCAAAAAGTTTGATAACGATACGTTGTTTTTCTGTTTCTATTATAGCGAAGGAATAGATAACTTGGCTAAATATAATGCTGCTCAAGAATTATCCAGAAGAGGCTGGATTTACAATACAGAGTTTAAACAGTGGTTCTTAAAAGACAATAAAAGTGGTGCTAAATCAAGGTCTATGTCCGTCATACAAAAGGAAGAAGAACAGGCTAATCAAGAAGCTGGCAATGATGAGAAAGAAGCTAATTACAAATATTTCGATTACGAAAAAACTTGGTTAATTAGAAGGAAGGAAAACTATGCTTTCCCTAAGGAATTAAGAGAGCATTTTTAAAGCCCCGCTATATCATATATGCACTGTACTCTAGATATAATAGAAGATTATTTCTTCGTCATTATATATTTAAATATTAAATTGTAATATTCATGTCGTATTTGTCACACGCTAGAATTTTTCTGGTAGTGTGGTTTCGAGCTAAAATTAGATTTGAGGGATATCGATGAGATCAAGTATAAAATCATAATTAATAGAGTCTAAATTATTATAGTTAGCAAGATATATACTAACAACTAACAAATATCAACAAAGTAACAAGCTTTTAAAGTAAAAGAAGTAGGTGAAAGAGCAAGTTAAAGTTTTTATTTTTATGAGATAAGAAATGTCACGTACATTGATTTTAGATCCAACAAGAGTGAGTTTATTTGAAAGAGACTCCTCATCATCAGCATATCCTACAGACGCTAACGGATGTGTAATATGTCCTTCAAATGAGCCATGTCCAAAATGTTCTGATGATGAAGTTTGTCATCTATCAGTACAATCATGTAATTCATGTGCTTCAGCCTTCTGCGTTCCTAATAATGTATCTAGCGGTGGTGGAACAAATGTTGGTGCTATTGCTGGAGGTGTGGTTGGAGGTGTTGTATTTGTTCTCCTTCTTGTTGCTGGATACTTATATTACAAATGCGTTTATCGTAAGAAGTCTATAATGTTGGAAGATGACAAAGACATTGTCTTAAGCGGAATGAATAATGATAACGAGAGTGTGGCATATTCCATAAGCAATATGGAGAGTAACATAGGTGATCCAAAGTTGGAAGCAGAATATAGTGCTTCAAGGGTAAGGCCTGTGAGACCAGAGCCAAACAGAAGATTGTCTTCATATGAATCGTTTACAAGACCAAAAAGACCTAGGGCCAGGAGAACAACGTCTAGGAACAGACCAGCTGGTAGTAAGCTTAACCCTTCAAATGGCCAGCAAATTAGTGATAATGCAAGCTCCAGAAATTCTATTGCTACGACTATATCTACAACTGATGCGTCTAACATTTTACCAATTGCTTACATTCCAGGTGTTACTGTCAGACCTACAAAGAACAATACAAGATCTATCTATTCTTATGATTCAGAGTCGATATTCTCTGATTTAAACACAATTGAAAATGCTTCTATTGTTGGGGATGTGGTTAGAGCAAAGAATCTCCAAGGACGCGAAACGAAGAACACTACTACCACAGCCATCAAGGCACAGCCAAGATTGGTTAATGTGGACAGAATTGAAGAAGAAGATGAGGATGAAGAAGAAGATGAAGATTACGACGTAGATCATCCTAATGGCGATAAGTCAAATTCTAGTGATCCTAATACAACTATTAATCTAAATGGAAGTACTCTATCAGTTCTTCCTATACAAATTACAAAATCTGGGCATGAATCAGATGATGAATCGGATTCAGATATAGATGGTGATTCAGATGTTGATTCAGATATTGGTGAAATTGCTAGAGCAACAAGTGTCCGTAAAACTGAACATCCGAAAAAGGAATCTGAGATTCCATATCAAAGTGAAGATATATACGTCGAGGTATCTCAATTGGATAGGGCCAACCATATGCCTATACAGCAAGCTCCTCCAACAACGAATGGTGGCTTTGTCATAGATTTGGCTATTGAAAGCGATCAGGAATCCGAAAATTCAAAGAGTCCTTTCGATGATCCAGAAGAATCATGAAATGTAAAATATATAAATCTATAGGACCTCATAGACGTAATCTGCATGCACATATGTAATTAATTTGGTAGTCAAATGCTTTATCCTACTGTACAGATAACTCTTTGTTAAGTTAGAATATTGATAGAAAGTGGCTTACTTTACGATACTACTCCTAATCCAAAAAGCAATTCAATGAAGAAATGATTCCCAGTCATATTTAGTTAGATCTAAAATAAAAGAAACAATTTTACGCTAGATGATGGCATTTACTGATCTAACTATTACGAAAGGCGCATTTTGTCTAGATCCAGGAAGACAAAATGTGTTCTATCTTTACGCGTTGCCCCTGTTGCTCGATTTTTTTAGTAACTTAATCGGTCAAATAACGGGCCGCAACATCCCACTCCCACTTCCTCCATAATTATCGTCCCAAAAGGGAATTATCAATTATACGCCAACAGCACATGCATGATAATTTTTGGTCTCGACTAGTAATGTATTACTCATTGATAGTTACACAATATGCTGCAATTTTTTTTTACGCCCAACCGGACTATGATTCTCCGGAGAATCCTTTACCCTGTGGTTTATGTTGGGATATTACGAATTTTAATGAGATTCGACCTATAAACCGCAATAGCAGTTGGTAAAGAGATCTCATCTCAATTGAAAACCCCAATGATCATAACTCTCAGGTCATCGGCATCCGTCATTTAGATTTTGATTCATATGGCTTCTGCTGTACCAGTTACTAAACAAAGGTTTCCCTAAGTTTCTTTTATCTGTAGTGATTAGTAACTCTATCCTCCACCCATCAGACCGGGAAAGTTGGTCACATTTTTACTGGTATTTTTGCTCCGACAGAACCCCCGAAAATATACCGTAATATCTCGCAATCGCAATCAGTCCTGTCTCCACGTAACATCGATGGTCCCAAGAAGATTTATAAAGACTACGTCGAACTTCTCAATATTATATATATTTCTTTCGTTTGGCAATTTTTCTAATCCGCTTCTAAATTGCAATTAAGTACACTATGTCTATTGATCAAAAAGCTATCAGCACTATCCGTTTATTAGCCGTTGACGCTGTTGCTGCCGCCAACTCTGGTCACCCTGGTGCTCCATTAGGTTTAGCTCCAGCTGCCCACGTCTTATGGAAGCAAATGAAATTCAACCCAAAGAACACTAAATGGCTTAATAGAGATAGATTCGTCTTATCTAACGGTCACGCTTGTGCTTTATTATACTCCTTATTAGTCTTATACGGTTTTGACTTAACTGTTGAAGACTTAAAGCAATTCAGACAATTAGGTTCCAAGACTCCAGGTCACCCAGAAGTCTTAGATGTTCCAGGTGTTGAAGTCACCACTGGTCCTTTAGGTCAAGGTATCTGTAATGCTGTTGGTTTAGCTATTGCTCAAGCTCAATTAGCTGCTACTTACAACAAGCCAGGTTTCACCGTCTCTGATAACTTCACCTATGCATTCTTAGGTGATGGTTGTTTAATGGAAGGTGTTTCCTCTGAAGCTTCTTCTCTTGCCGGTCACTTGAAATTAGGTAATTTGATTGCTTTCTGGGATGACAACAAGATCTCTATTGATGGTAACACTAATGTTGCTTTCACTGAAGATGTTGTTGCCAGATACAAGGCTTACGACTGGCACGTCCTTGAAGTTACCGATGGTAACAGCGATCTTGAATCCATTGCTAAGGCCATTGAAGAAGCCAAGAAGGTCACTGACAAGCCAACCTTAATCAGATTAACTACTACTATCGGTTTTGGTTCTCTTGCTGCTGGTACCCACGGTGTCCACGGTGCTCCATTAAAGGCTGATGATATCAAGCAATTGAAGGAAAAATTCGGTTTCAACCCAGAAGAATCCTTCGCTATCCCTGAAGAAGTTACCAACTACTACAGTGAAATCGTTAAGTCTAACCAACATACTGAATCTGAATGGAACAAATTATTTGCCTCTTACAAGGAAAAGTACCCAGAATTAGGTGCTGAATTACAACGTCGTTTAGATGGTAAATTACCGGAAAACTGGGAAAAGAGCTTACCAAAATACACCCCAGAAGACAAGCCAGTTGCTACTAGAAAGTTATCTGAACTTGTTTTAACTGAAGTATCTAAGGTTGTCCCAGAACTTATTGGTGGTTCTGCCGATTTAACTCCTTCTAACTTAACTAGAGTACCAAACTCTGTTGATTTCCAATCTCCATCTACCGGTTTAGGTGACTACAGTGGTAGATATATCAGATACGGTGTTAGAGAACACGGTATGGGTGCTATCATGAACGGTATTGCTGCTTACGGTGCTAACTTTAAGAACTACGGTGGTACTTTCTTAAACTTCGTTTCTTACGCTGCTGGTGCCGTCAGATTAGCTGCTTTATCTCACCACCCAGTTATCTGGGTTGCTACTCACGATTCTATTGGTTTAGGTGAAGATGGTCCAACCCATCAACCTATCGAAACCTTAGCTCACTTTAGAGCTACTCCAAATGTCTCTGTCTGGAGACCAGCTGACGGTAACGAAACTTCCGCTGCTTACTACAACGCTCTTACCTCCACTTCTACTCCATCCATCATTGCTTTGTCTAGACAAAACTTACCTCAATTAGAAGGTTCTTCTATTGAAGGTGCCTCTAAGGGTGGTTACACTTTAGTTAAGCATGAAAAGCCAGATGTTATTATCGTTTCCTCTGGTTCTGAAGTCTCCATTGCAGTTGACGCTTCTAAGAAGTTAGAATCTGAAGGCTTCAAGGCTAATGTTGTTTCTATTCCAGATTTCCACACTTTTGACAAGCAACCATTAGACTATAGATTATCAGTCTTACCAGATGGTGTTCCAATCATGTCTGTTGAAGTTATGTCTACTTTCGGTTGGTCTAAGTACTCTCACGAACAATTCGGTTTGAACAGATTCGGTGCTTCTGGTAAGGCTCCAGAAATCTACAAGCTTTTCGAATTCACCCCAGAAGGAGTTGCCGAAAGAGCTGTTAAGACTATACAATTCTACAAGGGTAAGCCTCTTCTTTCTCCTCTTAACAGAGCCTTTTAAATACGTATTACTTAATATTTAAATCAGATGATAAATATACAGAGAATTATAATTATTAGAATTAATTCGGTAGAAAGTAAAATTGTTATGAGTTAGAAAACCTTGTTACTAACTTTAACTAGATTCTGCATGTTATGTATGCCAGATCGATTAGATTAAAGTGCTACACAAAAAATTTCTTAAAACAATTTTTATTGAAGAAGCATAATGCTACTAACATAACGACATATAACTCATAATTTAGTACAGAAATAATGATACTAAATTTACTTTGAGGTGTCAACAACGTATCTACCTAAAATCTTACCTTGTTCCATTAATTCATAAATGCTAGCCAATTCAGATAAACCAACAATCTTGATTGGACACTTAATTAAACCTCTAGAGAAGAAGTCAATGGCCTCAGCAGTATCAGCTCTGTTACCAACATAAGAACCTCTGATGCTGATTGACTTAACGACTGCGTTGAAAATTGGGTAAGTAAGCTTGGCACCAGCTGGTAAACCAACTAAGACAACAGTACCATTGGCCTTAACATAATCACAGGATTGGACTATAGCCTTTTCTGAAACAGAGACATTAATAGCACCGTTAACACCACCATTAGTGTAATCAACAATTTCCTTTACAATATCTTTAGATTTTGTGAAATCTACGAAGTATTCAGCACCTAAGGACTTAACGAACTCTCCTTTTTCTTCACCACCATCAATAGCGATTACTCTGTAACCCATTGCTTTAGCATATTGCACAGCTAAAGAACCTAAACCACCACCAGCACCGGAGATTGCAACAGTTTGGCCAGCCTTTAAGTTAGCAGTCTTCAATGCCTTGTATACAGTTACACCGGCACATAAAATTGGGGCAACAAGGGCTAAATCAGTACCTTTTGGAATTCTAGCAGCTTGAATTGCATCAGCTGTAGCATATTCTTGGAATGAACCATCATGTGTGTAACCAGATAAATCAGCTTCAGCACAACTGGACTCATTAGTGTTTTGACAGTGTTCACAAGACAAACATGAACCATTTAACCACTTGATACCAGCGTAGTCGCCAATTTGCCAGCCTTTGACATTATCACCCATACCAACAACGACACCAGCACCTTCATGTCCACCAACTAATGGTAACTTAGTAGGCAATGGCCAGTCACCCTTCCAAGCATGCAAATCAGTGTGACAAACACCTGAATATTTAACGTTGATTAAAAGTTCATTTGGTTTTGGAGTTGGAACTGGAATATCAGCATACTTTAATGGACCACCGCTGGTCTCGAAGATAATAGCTTTTTGAGTTTTTGGAATGGACATTGTTGCTTTTTGATAGATACAATTTCTTAAGTAATGTAGTTATACTTGATGATTGAAAAAGTTGTTAGAATGCAACTTTTACCTCTCTTATATATTGTCATATCTAGGATAACTCCGAATCGAGGGGGATTTATTTGGAAATTTAGTTTGCTGAACTGGCAGTCTTAAGTCCACTTCTTAACTCCAAGTCATGGTATTATCGCCTTAACACATGTAAAGTAAATATAATCTGCACTAAAGTCCGAAACTTTTTCATTTGGTCAAAACTTCGTGATAAGCAAAAAATATTAACACTACTCAAATGATCGGTATATTACATAAAGGAATTTACAGACAGCTGTTGTTACATATATATAAAAGTGATAACCATTCTAGTAGAGTTTTCTTAAAAGTCGTTTACTCACAAATCGACTAAGGGGTTTTACCCCGGATTTGCTTTATTGCCATAATATGTTGCATGATAAACATTAGGCTGCATGACAATACAAAGTAAGCTTCGACCGGCAAATTCAATGTTCGTGGATTTGCATAAAGAGTAATAAAGAAGGGGTGAAAAGGACTTAAGAATAGGCGTTAAATTGGAAGAAAAATTGTGCGCTCTATGATATGATATTCATGCATGAAATGAAGGAGTTAAACAAGAATAACGTGGAAAAATGCAGAGACTCCATGACTACAGTATACGATTAAATCCGAAAAATAACCTGAATTTTATTAGATGTAGTAATAAGATCTATAGATGTCATTATGAAGTTTATCCATTGGAGGGGTGATTTTTCGGCGTTTCAAAGAGTTTTAATAGAAGCTATTAAGTCCCCCCCCCCCTAGCAAATTTGGGGAACCGAATTAATTTTTGGTGTAGATGTAATCATCTCGGCTCTTGTCTAATCAGACATAAATGATAGATAATCATTAATAGTAGCTATCTTTGGGTTCCCATTTGTCGTTCTGTATAAAATCTATTAATGTCCTAGACCCGGTTTGAAGGAGAGGATGCCCACTTACAATGACTAGGAACTTTTCAAGGCCCTGTCTTCTGTTTTCGATATTAAGGTCGTTAAATTTATTGGAATTTAGGAGAATCTTACCAGGTAAAGGTGGAATTATTACTCTAGTTGTCTCCTGTTCTAGAGCCTTTCGGAACGCCACAAAGTCTGAATATCTTCTTCTTATCTTACTATTTCTTTTTTTGAATGCTGGGATATTTGTCTTTTCAATGTTAGTACTGTTAATTTAATTCACCGTAAAAGTCATTCTAAAGTTTAATAATACTTGTCGCCTTTTAATTTCTTGAATTTAAAATGACAACTACAGCTTAATTAGCCTGAAATAATAACTTACTCTGCATATAATCTCATAATCTGTGTACATCTCTCTTCCAACGACATGCGTAAGAGGATTTCGAACCTATGTATATGTTAGCAAATCTATTCTTTAATATATATAAAATGATGCGCTTGCACATACCTCTATTTCTAAAAAGTTTTCCGGCTCACCATATATCTCACTAAAGCTTTGCTTCTTATGCTTAGTACTAGATGTATTTATAATGTCACTAATAGGTTGAAAGGGCTTTGACATTGTTGTGACAGAAGGACAACTTCAATCTTTTTGTATCCTCATTTCTCACGCATTTTAGATTGTCTGCGATATCCGACATTTCTGACCTGATAGGAGGATAATGGACATAAGCTTGTCAGACGCTATATTTGACTAAATTGAGTCTAATATATCGTTTAGATGTATAATATGTTATTAGCTTCTGATTAATTATATTTGTTGATTTAGTGTTCTTTTTCTTTTAGTAACTATTTTACAATATTTAGCTACAGGGTTGTATTATCTAAATGTATAAATATTTTAAATTATATTGATAAGTAACAAATGAATATATTGTATAGTAACTTTATATTATGGTGTATTAATTGTATTGTTTTCTAATATTTTAAGCATTAGGGACATCATGGAGCTTGTTGGAGGTCTTAGCAAAAACTAATGGCCAAGAAAAGAAGAAGGTTAAACCACCGGCCCATACAGCTAAACTTGGGATTCTTCTAATATATAATGATCTGAAAGTAACTGGATGTATCTTTGTGGCAATGGAAATAGCAGACATTTTTGTTTTATGAAATTAATATGAAATGTAATGAATAAATAAACCTTTTCACACTGGATAAAGACTTAGAATTTTCATAAAACGATAAAAGTAGACTGCTTTTATATCTTCAACCCCCAAAAATGTATAATCAAACATATAGGCTGGTTGCGAAATTTGTGGGTCGACTTTTTTTTTTTTGATCTTAAATCTCCTGATCCACTTTTTTTGTGTGATCGATCACCTCATAAGGAGAAAATTTTTATTACTTTTTCAAAAGTAGTAAGATATCGCATAATATGATACGACCCTAACGTATAGTTCAATTTCAATCTCACGCATGAAATATTTCAACTTACTCTACACTTACAGACTATTGTCATATTTCAACTTACCCTGCACTCACAGAATACTAGCTGGATCCAATTGCATGTAAACATAGCCATTCTTTCTTTACTTTTCAAAACGTCTACAATGAATTTGAAATTAACCATATAATTATTGTATATTAACCTTTAAATTTACAAAACCAGATATTCTAAATCCCTAATACGCAGATTTTAAAAAAAATTAGAACATCATTTATAGACAGTAAATAAACTGCAAAAAAAACATATGCAACACAAATTTAAGCTTGTTTTTCTTTATCTAAGTATTCTTGTTGAAGATCAAAAGTATTAGCATTGACATCACCATTCTTGAGGATACCAACTCTCATTGTAGATAATAAATTGTGAGCAGCATTAGAATGAGCATAAACAGCACCATTGAAAGCCTTTGTAGCGTCCTTACCTAAAGAAGCTCTAATTAAAGCTTGTCCACCAGGATGTTCCTTGATGAAAGACTTACAGTCATGTATAATACCAGATATAACAATTAATCCATCCTTCTTTGCACAAGCATTGAACTTCTCTTGGTCCCATACTGGTAAGTTTTCGACAGAAGGACCCCAGTTTAATTGACGCTTCATTCTGTCTAATTTCTTTTGTTGTTGCTGAATCAAACCTTGTTCAACAGCGTTCTTAGAGAAAGTCTTTAAGTTAGAAGCTAAACCAACTTTAGATAAAGTCCAGATAACAATCTTAGTTGGGTCGTATTGCCACCACTTTAAGGCATTACGGTAGTCAGATGGGAATTCATGGTGGTAGTTATGGTATCCTTCACCGAAGGTAACCAAAGCGGTGACAACATGATCTCTTGGAGTTCTTCTGTCATCAAATGGTTGAACACCGATCCAATGAGCTAATGAGTTAACACAGAAAGTAGCTTGTTGAATGACAAAAGCCTTAAGAAGACCAGCATAAATAAAACCACCAAAGTAATCACCCCAACATAAGCCAGCAATTATAGTAGGTAAAACGACACCAGAGACTAACATTAAAACTAAGTAGTGACGATGTTGGAAGTTAACAACCCAGTCGGAAGTCAAATCTGAAATGTCTGCTCTAGCTCTATTCTTTGGGTTAGCTTTAGTTAACATCCAACCCATGTGAGAATACCACAAACCTTGTCTAGCATCATAAGGATCTCTTGAGGTATCAGTGTATCTGTGGTGAACTCTGTGAGAATGGGACCACCATTTAATTGAACCTTGGACGGCACCAGCACCGAAGAAAGCAAAGAAAAATCTAACTGGTAGCACAGCATCATAACATTTGTGAGAGAATAATCTGTGATATCCAGCAGTAATAGAAATACCGCTGAGAACATATAAAAAGAATCCCAAAGCAAGAGTGTACATGTGTGGTCTGTAGAATACAGCTTGGTAAATGGCATAAGCTGGGATGGCAGCAACTAAAACGAAGTTTAACCAATTAATGTGTTCATACCAATTGGATAAAGTCCATGGTTTTTCCGAAATGTGCTTAATATCTTTGTATTTATCCTTTTCTCTTTTATCCTTTTCAGCAAGAGATTCCAAGGAGTCTTGGGTGATTTGGTCGGCAGTAACATTAACCAATGATTTAGTTCCCATTAATCTTCCACCAATACCAGCGGCAACAACTCTTGGTACTTTTTTATTTGTACCTGCTGCAATGGCATTAAGTGAAGTAATGTCTACTCTATCAACTTCTGGTGCAGACATGATTTGTTCAATTGGTTCTAATTAATTAATAACACAATTGATAAGAACTAAATCTAACTGAGGATCTCTAGAGAAATGTCTTCCTTTTATTCTCTGATAAAAAAAAATTCATTCCATATAATAGCTACATTAGGAATTTGTTGGGTAGGTCCGGAGCAAATAAGAATCACCGAAAAAAAGAAATTCCTCATTTATTAGTCACGTTTATTACCTCGGAAATGAAAAGGCGCTCAAAATTATTAATTGTTAGGTGGAAATTTCTTTTAATTTCTTTTAAAAGATGCCTACAAAAAGTGCGATAGTGAGTCGGTTATTCGGAGATCAGGTGAAGAGGCAAATGCAGCTAAAATCAGGAGCTGCGAAGGGATCAAAAAAAAATGTCGCATATTCCAACAGTCAACAGTAGTGGCTCCATTGTTTACCATTCTCACTAAAGATGGAATGATCATAGGTCAAAAATTAAATTTCTGATGCCAACAGAATAATGTCGTCGTAATGAGACGACATTTAAAAGGTGAATTAAATGATTAACCGAGGGAGGGAGGATTCTTTTGACGCAGTAGAGGACCTCGGAGATGAAAAAGTCCGGTGCTTTATTATCTTAAGCAGTACATTTAGAAGTTGCTACCTTGTTTATTTCAATATAGCCCATAATACAAGATATTTATATATATCCACTCATAAGTCTACTAATTTACTGCGGCTTTGTATGAGCTTATCTTATTGTAAAAAAACATTTATAAAGATTTATTCATAGTTCTAGTACTATAGGTATGAATAAGCGATGCCATTGCTGTCAGATGAGTATCTGACGAGTTTTTATTTATACCACATTTACCACCGTGTGATTATGATTTCCTAAATCTTTGGGTACCATTTGTTGGTTTCAACAATGTTTAAGTATTATATTGTGGAACTATTGGGACAATGACTAGTAACATTATCTAAGGAACTTGCGGCAACGGAATGCTATCGCATGCTATTTTCGCAGGCAAATTAGGCTTCTAAATTCAAAATTACTATCAGCCGAACGTATTTTGGTAGGATACGTACGCTTTTCATTTATGGTGCTCATATATTTTGAGTGCATCTAATCTTAAAACTCTACTTATAGCCGCTTTGCGCTCGATGGATATTATCATTCCCAACCGTTATATAATGCTATGTTTGGCGTCAAAAAAAGCTCGCAAGATAAATTTACCCACTGCGAAAATGACTTTTCGGCCTTTATTCACTCCACGGAAAATATCGGTAGCATCTACGGAAGTATAGTACTAGAAAATTCGGAAACAACGTGTAATGAAAATAACCCAATTGATAATGGCTAATAATTAAGAGTCACGGTAAATACAGGTTAGGGATATTAATGGCTCTTGTTAAGTTAGTGTATCGCATTACTTTCACTTCAGTAGTGCGATTTCCCCGGGGACCCTCTTTTCTCGCAAGAAAATGACACAAAATCTTTTATTAAGCAATCTTAAAGGGTCATACATTTCCCCTTTGTCAGGTTAATTTGTGGAGTTTTCACCAATAAACAATTGATAAATTTACAATATTGGATTAATCGGTCAATTGCTAAATTTAATACGTCTGCAATTGATTTAATTAAGGCTTATCATGCAAAACCAGTCTCCTTTTCATAGACAACCACCTGCTTCACCACTTTCGACAGGTGTCAATCACCTGGGACCTTCTCGTAAGCCTTCCATCGTTGAACTTTTGAGCTCCCCACCTCCCTTGCCAAATAACACGGATCATGATGATATCCATAGTTTAAGTTTATCTCGTAATGCTTCAATTAGCTCGAAGGCGTCGTCCTTAACTGGCCAGAGCCACAGTAGCTCTATTATTGGATTAGATTGGCTGGAGATACCATTAAGTGAACTAACTGAAAGTAATAAACTAATATCTATTGACCTGAGCTATTCGGTTCAAAAAGCATTTGAAACTCTTGTGGAACATAACTTAACAAGCGTACCTGTATCGTTGTCAAAAGATGACCCCGAAGATCTTACGAACTGTTTGACATTTGACTATAGTGATTTAAATACTTACTTACTCTTAATTATGAATAAGATTCATTTAAATGAATTATCATCTAAGGAAATAGGAGATCCAGAACTTCTGGACAAAGAAAGATTTGAATTGATATCTCATGCTATATCTAGAGCCAAAAAAGGGGAAGAAGTCCCAGTGGACTTCATTGTGAAATTACATCCTAAGAATCCTTTTGTTAAATTTACTGAAGCAGAAACTTTATTCCCAGTAATGGAGGCTTTAGGCAATGGTGTACACAGAGTGGCAATAACTAACTTAGCCGGCACAAGAATTACTGGTATTTTATCTCAAAGAAGACTCATCAAGTATATGTGGGAAAATGCTCGTCGTTTCCCATCATTAGACTTTTATCTTAATTCAACATTGGAGGAGTTAAAGGTTGGCTCCAACAAGCCTATAACTATTTATGGCGATCAACTTTTAATAGATGCTTTGCACAAAATGTTTACTGAGAGAGTAAGTTCACTTGCAGTAATTGATAGAAGTAAAACATTAATAGGAAATATTTCAATTGTTGATGTTAAAAATGTCTCTAGCTCCAAGAATTCCCATTTATTATTTAAATCAGTCATGAACTTTATCAGCCATAATTTGAACCTCAAAGGTATAGAAGAGGGCCAAGATCAATACCCAATCTTTCATGTCAATAGCCAATCATCTTTGGGTAGGGTGATCGCTAAGTTGGTTGCTACTCAATCGCACCGATTATGGATTGTTGAGTCTCGAAACCACAGCAGTTCAGTGTCATCTGGTTCCTCAGTTCAAAGTCCAACAACTGTCGAAGCTGCGTTGAATACAACTCCTCCTCAGAAGGGTGAGAATTTATGTGGCAAGTTAGTAGGTGTTGTAACTTTAACAGATATTTTAGGTCTATTTGCACACACAAAAGGTAAGAAAACAGATCCTCAATTTGCAAGAAACCAAAGAAGATCATCTGTCTCTACGTCCAGATCAAGCATGGATGGTGGCTCTTCAGCAGCAGGACATGATCTCTTCCGTAAATCATACACCGGATCTTTTAAGAACGAAAGTGTCTTTGGTAAGGAATGAGAATCTGATACTATACATTTGGAAAAAATCAGATCAATGATCCCATTATATATAAAAACAGGGTCTGATATTTATAATGAAATAAAAACATTTTATTACAGAAAATCGTAGATCTTTCTCCACAACTTCTCTATGCTCTACAACATACACTTGATTTGCTATTAGTCACGGAGAATTTCAGAGGCATCTTAAGAGTCATATATACTGTTCAGAGTATATCATTTTTAATGATCCAAAATTATTCATATTTCCTAATTTGTTGATATAGACCCCTCGTTAGATTCTATAATCAATGTTACTAAAATAAAATGCTACTATGCACCTCGCCTCCCTTTGATAAGAAAATCAAACGTCAAACGTTGTAGCTTAAATCTTCATGTTAGCTCCAGTGGTAGATGTCGCTTCCAATAAAGGTAGTCTTCAGTATAAGTGATTCTCTCGCATATAGTTAGATCCGAACATACGGCCATTGACCATCTCATTTTCTTAATATAGCCATTCGATGGCAAAAATTTTATTATTACCCTGGTTGCGACGCCAGATGAAGTTACTCGATCCAATGAACATGCGTCTATTCGCTGACGCCTGCAAGATTAACAATACTCCTTGATTGACTACTAATGTGCATACTACTCTTGATAATATACGCCTACATAATCATATTCTAATAACTGCATTCAACTGCAATTGTAACTTCTATACTCAATGAAGTTTCTTCTCCGTCTTTTTACGCTCACGTGTAACAAAATTTCATCTTTACAAAATAGTTGCTCCTACTTGCAATTTGTTGATTAGACTACAGACCGGGTTCAATGGATGACTATTGCTGACATCCCAGCATTCAACTCTCCTCTTCAAATTCAATTGCAAAAGAGTCATCAAGTAAAAGAAATTCATTTAATGCAATGTTTGATTAAATCTTGTATCCAATATCCCGCAGGCGTAATTCTCAGAATACCCTAGAAACAAAAAATTTTTTCTGCCACCCCATCTCTAATTGCTCGCTGCGTATATAAATTCTCACATTTATCCCCTTAATCTGTTTAAATTTTTTTTATTATAATATTTTAATTAACAAAAATGGGTAAGGAAAAAACTCACGTTAACGTCGTTGTTATTGGTCACGTCGATTCTGGTA